>SNQJ01S0005784.1:141839-154978 GCA_010110895.2 Picea sitchensis
AATGGCCTAAAGCCGACATAATTAAAATAACATTACTAATCTAAATTACAACTAATGGCCTAAAGCCGACATAAATAAAATAGCATTACTAATCTAATATTCCCCAATTAAGGGGTAATGAGCCAATATTAGGGCTTAACAACTAATAAAGGTAAACATTTGTTGATTTGAAAATTTAAACAATGTTTATATGGTCTGAAATAGTCTCCCAGAATGTGGTACCAAAAATTTGATTATTTTGTATTGGGATTGGGATTTCTGAGATCCAAATCAGATGACCATGTTTATTACAAACACGATGGTGGTAATTTCCATGTTATCAATCTAAATGTATATGATATTTTATTATTTGGTAACAATCAGGATGTTATTTTTTATTATAAGTCAAATCTTTTAGCGCAATTTGATATGAAGGGAATGGGAGATAAAAAATATATCTTAGGAATTGTGACCTAGAAAGATAGATAAAATAGAATCCTTTAGTTGAGGTAGGTTAAGGATGTAAACCTTGCTTGAAATTTTTTCTCATGGAATATTGTAGACCACTGAGTGTTCTAATTTCTATGGTAACTAAGATTAATTCAGTTGAGAAATTTCTCGCGACACCTATGGACACATAGGATATGAATTCTACTCCTTATGGTAGTGTAGTTAGTAGTTTGATATATGTTATGGTCTATACTAGAATATATTTCCCAAGTTGTGGCAGTCTTGAGTTGATTCATGGTTGATGTTGGACCTGAAAATTAGGTTTCAGTGAAGTGGGTCTTAGGTATTTGTGAGGTACTTTTGAATATTCCCTTGTATATCATAGTGATGTTTAAAGAGACCCACACTTAGTGGATACACAAGGTTACATGGATTTTGATTGAGTGGGAGCTTTAGATAGAAGGATATGTACAAGAGGATACATGTTTCAATTATTCGGTGGAACAGTAAGTGGGATGAGAATGAAACAATTTGTATACATGTTTTCCAATATAGAGGCAATATATATGGAAGCTATGCATGCCTATAAGGAATTTATGTTCAGAAGTATAGAAAATTATAAAAGCTATTATAGTTCAATGTGATAGTAAAAGTGACACTTTCTTGACTAATAACTTGACCTTTCATGTGAAGGAAAAGAATATAAATATCCAATACCATTTCATTAGGGACATGATAGATGATAGAAAGGTGATACTAGATAAAGTTGACACTTTGTAGAATGTTTTAAATGAATTGATGAAACTAGTGAACACGGGTAAATTCAAGCAGTTCTTTGAGTTTGTGGACCTTAAGGCTCGTAGCAATTAGTTCATAGTTTGATGCATTCTACTTTATATGTTTGTAGTGTATATGATAAGTGGGATAATGTTGGGAGATGAGAATCATATACCTTTCAATCCTATAGTAGAATAAGTAATTATTGTTTAGCAGTAGTAGGGAATAAATATTTAGTAAATAGAAGGGAATAAATTTCAATTAGTGGCAGGGAACAAACAAATATCACTAGAAGACAATGAATTCCAATCAACAATAATTGTCCAATTAATTTTTGGTGATTTATAGCATGTAAAATTGGAATACCATTAATTGTTTATGTTTTTTTTATACCTATTTATTGAGTGTTAGGGTTGGAGGAAAATACATGTGAGTTTTAACTTACTCTTTTGTGGAAAATATTCTCCAAAATCCTTACTCTACTACTTAAAACTCTTATTGAGAGCATAGAGATGCAGTAATGTATTGTAACTATTTAGTTGTTGAATAATACATTGAGTGTTGTTTAGAGAGTGGGGTTTTTATCCTAGAAGGGTTTTCCCTAAGAAATAGTTGTGTCATGGTTTGATATTTCTATCATTTGTCTTCTATTTATCATTTGAAACTATTTGTTTCTTGTTTTCTATGAATTCATCTCTCATTTTTTATCTTAGGAATTGTATTTTTCACCTCTACTTTCTTTCAGTTACTTGTCATAGGAGCAAGATAAAACTCTCCTTAGTTCACAAGATTACTTGTGACAGAATACATAACCTAAACTATAGAAGAAACAATTTGAGTGTGAAAAATATAACCATATGAAAATTCCATATACATAGGAGAGTCAAATGAAATTTTCCAACCAAGTTCAACGCATGATAAGAATTGATAAAAGAATAAAAAAAAATATAAAATAATAATAATAATAATAATAATTAGAAAATGTTACTTATATTCAACATGTACAAGGGTATTTCCCTAACATCACTGTATGGGCATAATACTTATTGAAATAGAGATTGTTATGAGGCTCAATAAAAACATTCCCATCATAATCTTCCAACTCATAATATTCCTTACTAAGAACTTGCATAACAATATAAGGATTGTTCCACATAGGATTAAACTTCCTCGACTGCAACAAATATTTATCTTGTTGATAATCCAATGCTATGACTCCTTTAGAGAAAACATGGGGATGGATATACATGTCATATTTATCCTTAACATGTTTTGTTTTAGCCTCACTCATCGTATCATCATCTCTACAGTGTTCATAAATCCATTCTAGGTAAACAAGGTTCTCTTCCTTAGAAGTTGAATCATGAAATAACTCAAAAACTAATTTCAATGAGGGAATTTCATATTCAATTCATAATATATCCTATCATACATGGAAAATATGAAATGGAGTTTAATCTAGTGTAGTCTTGACTGGAGTTTAGTATGCCCGTAGAGCTAAGAAAAACATTATTAAGTGCCAATTAGTTTTACTCTTGTTAATTATCCTTTGGGAAATATTTTTTGAAGCCTTAATAATGAATTGTACTTATCCATTTAAGTGAGGATAGTAAGGGGATGAGTGTTCTTTCTTGAACCCCAACTTCGTTTCTAGCTCCGTCATCATTTTATTAAAAAATAAGAGGCATGTTTAGTGAAAAAATCTCTAAGAACTCCAAACCTAGAGATGAGATGATTGAATATGAATAGATAAATTCTTTCATCGTCATTTGTAAATGTATGCATAGCTTCATCCCACTTAGTCAAATAGTCCACCCACCACAATAATATACTTACAAGATTTAATCAAAATTGGATGGAATGTCATAAATCAACCCCCAATAGGGAATAAAGGATCAAAATGTGCATGCATATTTTTTATGTACACTTGAAAAGAATATTATTTCTTTACTACTGCAACAAAATCCTTAAAAACCGAGGGCAAAAACATCTTGCATGCAAAATATTTTGATTAATGGCCAACCCAAATAGTTGACTACCACATCTACCATTGTGATTCATTAATAAACTTCTCTACCTATTCATGATTCAAACATCAATGTAACCCAATGTCATCCCATTCATGATACAAAGTGTCACCAATAATTAGGTATCTCTTCATGTAATGTCAAATTTTCCATTAGTCACTATGAGAGAGGTGAGAAGGGAATTGTTAAAATTGTAGATATAACATGATATCTTTATACCACTAATCAAAAGTGGAAATGACGAGTAAATTTTCATCAAGTAATGGATTAGTTTAAAATGTATCCTAATAGTCTCTTGGTAACTCTGACATCATCTATATGAAAAATATATATTTCTTCGATTTGTCACATGTACATACTCTAAATCAATTTATTTCAATATTACTATCCAATTGGAATATTTACCTGTAATTATTTCTCAAGAGAATATACGCTACATGGGATTTACATTTCCAATCATTATCATGTGTTGAACAAGGATATAATATCAAATTCTTTTGATAGCATGTATTGTTTCGAAGGCCAATATTTCAACATAAGATTATCATAACTTAGGCCCAACAATGAACTTATTTAAATTATATACCACATGTTGTTTATGCAATTAGTCCTCCTAAACCAAATTCATGTCAATGGTTGATTCATATGTCACCATATATAAAACAAAGCATTATCTATAATCTAGTGGACTCAATAATCGAGAAAACATTGAGCCCTTTCTAAAGACATCAAATGATCATTGAACATACTAATACCATATAAAATGAAATCCATTATTCAAAAGACACATGAATCCTTTTGTCATGTCAAAATAATTAGCTATTAATCGATGCACAAAATGCTCCTTTCCTTACAAACTTTAGTATTTGAAAATATTACACGGGGGAGGAAATTGAACTATCAATTCCACCTTAAAGGGATCAACGATGACCCCATACTTGAACACTATGAAACCAAGAATTTTCCTAAACATGACAAAAAAGTTACACTCATGCAGATTCAGAGGTATTTTCTAGACCCCATCTTTCAAAAACTATAGGAAGCTCCAAAGACTATCAACCTCTCACTCTAGCCTGCATGAGTTACTAGAGCTAGGAAAAAGGTGTCTCCTCCATCCTCTTGTGAATATTTTTTCATAATTATGACAAAAATCGGTCTTTTCCTTCTTATTCTTTTTTTTCTCTTCCTTCTAGTCTCTTTTGAAATGCTCAAGCTTCCCATAGTTCCAACGTTTTGGCTTATACTTTCTTGGAGACTTATTTATTGACTCTCCCATGGGATTTGTATTTTCCCTTTAACCTCTTATTTCCTTTCCCTTTCAACCCTCCAAGAAAAAACAAGCACTCATTAGTTGATTCAAAAGATTTCCACCTAATCTCCTTTGAGAGTAAACTATACATCAACTCATCAAGAACCATTGTATTTATAGTGTTTCTAGCGGTCATTACAATGTTGTCCAAAACATTTAGTAGATAACAAAAAATATTCATACAACGATCCTCCTCATCCACGTAATATCATTTGGGACCAATAGTATTAAATGCACTCAGATGCTTGGCTATAGAATCACCATCACCCATTCTCANCTTCCTTCTAGTCTCTTTTGAAATGCTCAAGCTTCCCATAGTTCCAACGTTTTGGCTTATACTTTCTTGGAGACTTATTTATTGACTCTCCCATGGGATTTGTATTTTCCCTTTAACCTCTTATTTCCTTTCCCTTTCAACCCTCCAAGAAAAAACAAGCACTCATTAGTTGATTCAAAAGATTTCCACCTAATCTCCTTTGAGAGTAAACTATACATCAACTCATCAAGAACCATTGTATTTATAGTGTTTCTAGCGGTCATTACAATGTTGTCCAAAACATTTAGTAGATAACAAAAAATATTCATACAACGATCCTCCTCATCCACGTAATATCATTTGGGACCAATAGTATTAAATGCACTCAGATGCTTGGCTATAGAATCACCATCACCCATTCTCAAGGTGAACATGTTTTATCATGGAAAAAGTTTATGAACAATGGTTTTAATCTCATACAAATCCAGAAAAATGTTCCATATAGTTGCTATATTTTTTCCTTTACAAACATTCAATAACATTGGAATGAGAAAATAGAGCTTCACAAGTCTTCTCATCTTTCTCTCTAACTCTACCCGCTCTTTATCCTTCATACTAGTGGGTTTGGTTCCAAATAAGGTATCCCGTAGATCTCAATATCTGAGAAAATCCTTCATCTTGAGCTTCCATAGCTCAAACTTAGTGTCATTAAACTTCCCATTTCTAATCTAGACATGCTCACCATTTCCATAGAACAATTTTTACTTTTCCATAAGAACCCACTCAAACTAGTATTAGATTTGAAAAATTTGTCCCTAACTCCTTGGGTCCAAAGTGATCAATCTTTGATTCCAAACAAAGTGAAGAAAAGGAGAAAAATATTATTTTTTCACTAATCAATGAGAAAAAAATGTACAGAGAAAAAAAAAACATACTTGCATTGAGAAACAAAATAGAAAAGTAAAACCATTAAGTAAAACAATTTCTTCTATAAAAAATTTCCAAGAGAAAAAACCCACACTCCAAAGAACACTTAATCTATAAACCCACACTCTAAAAAACACTTAATGTATTATTAGAAACTGACAAATGGTTACAATATATTACAAATTCTCAATTCTTTAGGAAGGACTATTTGGTAACGTAAAGGTTTTGAAAAATTTTCTATAACATAACAACATGTTAAAACCGCTCTCACAACCTCTAACCCAAACATTAAATAAATTGACATAAAAAATCATAAATTATTTATGCTTTTCTAATTTTACATGATGGAAATTACCAAAAATTACTTAACCAATTACTTCTAGTCAACATTCATTACTTTACTTCTAGTCAACATTCATTACTTTACTTCTAGTCAACATTTATTGTATGTTATTGCTCAACATTCATCCTTTACTATTGCTTAGCCTTTATTGAATATAACAAGCCCATCACAACAATAGAAAATTTTACATATAAATATAATATTCAATTTAATTAAAGTATTCAATTTTAATTAAAGTGAAAGAGAAAACATGAAACTAAAATAGAGAATGGGACCCGGAGGTTGTAAATATCGAAGGATTAAGTTGGAGCTCATAACAACAAATGGTCACATTAAAAATAACAAATAGCTACTTCGAAGTTCAAAATATGGAATTCATTTTAATTAAAATAACAAATATCTACTTGGGAGCTCAAAAATTAAAATAACAAATAGTTATTTGGGAGTTCAAAATATGGAATCCATTTTATTTAAATTACAATTTTTTTATCATTTTATTTAAATTATTATTATTAATTATTTTGAAATGTTTGAAAATAATTACAACTCTATATAATTAAATAATAAATATGAAATCTATTTTAATTAAAATAAAAAATAGTTATGAAGTTCAACAAATAGCTCTGCTTGGCATTCTTATGTTGCTCGATGAAAACACATATAAAAAATGGAACGGGCACTCTCCATTGCCCAGACCCAATTTCAACGCAGCAGAACTAAATGTAATGTGCCTCTGGTTGCAACAGTCATCGTGGAACCTCCCATGACATATTTAAAAGAGGAAATCCCAGAGGAGCCTTTCCAGGAGACTTCAGAGCTACTCCTTTTCATAGTGCTGGACAATTAGGATCCACCAAGTGATTTTAGAGTGGGATCCTCCTTGTCTAGCCCCAAGAATTATCATGGTGGTGAAGCTATGGTGACACGCGAAGAAGGCTTCACTTTTTATGTGAAAGAAGAGACCCCAACAAACATGAACCCTTATGAATAATACCCCAATACTAAATTCGCCTTGGGAAACAACATCCGAAGAATAGAGGAGAAACTAGACCTGAAGCGAACCGGGAATGAAAACTCAAGCAAGACAGTGGAAGCAAAGCCAAACGAGCATAGTGGAAAGGCCAAGGAGGATGGCACAATCCTCATGCCACCTCTTATCTCCTGCATGCAAACTCCATGGTGTTACCCACCACCTCTACTCCATTCGAACCTGCTTAATTTGGTTTTTGATTTGAGGAGCTAGATGGCAGACCACACCTATTGTGGCACCCTCATGGGCCAGTAGGTCGACATGCTCTTCAACGCCTATTCCAATGCGCCACTGGGACAAATATGCCCAACCTACCTTTAGCACTTTGTCATTCCATCCAAGGCACACGCTTCGAACATAGACACCACCTCAGATGCCACTAGGTAATAGCTATGGCTCTATTCAAAGCTTACAGTCTCTTTTTCATAGTTTTTTATGCGATTCTAGTTACTTCCTGTAAGATTCTAAGTACAGTTAAGACCATGACACACCATCAATCCTGGTTTCCTTTGGGTAGGATTGATGGAAAACTAGTCTTCCTTGAACAAGGGTTAACTCTGTTTCAGTTTCTGATTATTCAGTGGAATGGTGGGCAATCCAGAAACATTGGTACTTTTTGCTACTTAATATAGAAGGAACAACCCTCTTTTTTACTTAAAAAAAAAACAAAAAAACACACTTAGTGGTCTTGTTGAGTATTTTAATTTATCTTTATGTTTGTATGGATCTTAGAAAGATACAAACCATAGAAATATTAGCCTAAATAACAAGAAATAGATGCAATCGAGCTAGATTTTCATGTTTCTATAAGTCTATAAAAAAGTAGTTTCTCTCCATGGTTCTTATAGTGTTTTCATGAAATAATCTCTTTAACAAATGACTCAATGTCTAGTACAATTTCTCATTTTCTATTGAGATTACATTGAACATGATTATCATGGTTAACAATGATTATGATATGATTAAGATATGAATATTAGAAGTAGATCTCATGCTCCGAATTTTTTTCTCTCTCTTATATAGTCGTCCATAAAACTATTTTATTTTGATATTTGTCTCTGAATATTTATCTCCGCCTTTTTAACACTTCGAAATACCTTAAAAACAATGTGGCTAATAATTTATAAATTTTTATTTTATTTTTAATGTACATATAACCCATCAACAAGATACATTTAAAATTATAGATTTTGATTATTATTAGTTCCTATTGAAATCACTACTTACCTTTTTTTTTTCATGAAATTTTATCATTGAAAAAGAAAGGAAGAGAGTTGTTTCGACATATATATTTGAGCCTTGTATGACTATTAAATTCAATACGAAGTCATGCAAAGTTTACCCAAATTAAGAGACATCGAAATTCAGATGTTGACACAAATAATTCTTTACTATATTTTGGAGCTAATCTAAAAATAACCTCCTCAATATCTAAGTGGCCATTTGGGTTTCAAGGACCATTTACATAAGTCATTAATAATCAAATCAAATATTCCTTCTTAAATATGGTATTTTACATAAGCTAGGAACCTAGAGGCAATGTTAACCATCGATGTAAATAGTTCATCTTTGAGCATTTTTCTCATCAAACAATTGTTTTGTCAAAAAACACTTTCTACAATGTACTATGAAAGATATGCATAATTCCTTCCATTCTCAACTTGGATATGATTCATGGTATTTAAAAAAAGTAATAAGTTCTTTTTTCAAGTTCATCCTCATAAAGTTGATATAAAATTAGCCTCGAGGGTTAGCTCACATGGTCATGATCTAAATGTGAGAATCTCCCTTGGTAAAATGGGGAGGTTATATGTTCGACTCTATTAATCACCTATTAATATTTTTTAAATATTACTTATCAATTTTATGTTGAGTAGTGAAACATACTCTTATCTATAAAAATATTTCATATTTCATATCTATAGTAAGATGAAAAAAGTATTGTATGGTTGGATTTTATTTTGGAACTCTTTTGTGTCAAGTGTTTAAATCTCAATGATGCCACTCTTAAGAAAAGATTGTTTCCTAATCCTTATACATTGTTTTTTTTTTTGTAAGTTAGTTGTTGTATTGGATCCTAAAAATGTTACAGAAGTATTAAAATCCCTATCTTACGTGGGATAAGTGCCCTTCTGGGAAATCACCGCTGCCCCAAGTACCAAAAGAAGATTTTTCATAGACCTACTTGGCATCGCTACCCTTTCGGAAAACCACCATTGTCGATTGTTCAAAAAAATAAGGTATGCCATGTCGATTCCATGAAGGGCATATACTATTGTCTAAGAATATATAAAATAACAGAAAAATTTGGCTATCCTTTTTTGGATTCCTTTGAACCAAGTTCATCGTAAACATGGAAATAAAGAGAATTAGAAACATGTCCCGAGTCTAGGCCCAGTGTAGACACGTCATGCCTGCGACTTTCCCTTGTCGCGGTTCGTCATTACCTGCCGAAGGTCTTGGAGGAAGGCCATCAACTTGTCTACCTGGCTCCAATGATCGATGTCTTGATTCTGCACATTGAGCATGATTGTCTTGAGCTCCCTCAGGTCCTGTTTGATGTCACTCGGGTCCCTTTGCAATTTTCACATGGTGTCCATGTCCAGTTCTCTGTCCCAATAGCCATCGCCCCGAGAGTTTGGGGAGGCTAAGGAAGTGGAGGGGGAGAGGCCAGGGTGAGGTGGATGGCGAGGGGGATAAGGACAAGGCAGAGGGAGACAATGGGGGGAGTTAAGGGGAGGAACATAGCCCAACAAGTTTCCATAGATGTTGAACCACTCGACCCTACATCTGTAGGGTTTCGAGTGGGGAGAGAGACTAGTGATGAGATCAATGAAAGGATGAGAAGGGAGGGGAATTTCAATTGGAGCTAGGACGATGGGGAGTTCTATTACAGGAGGAGGAGGGTGAGGTGTAACGTCCTCAAGGCCCAAGTCGAGAAATAAATTTGCATCAGGGGGATGTTTGTGAAGGGCCACATCAGCTGGTTGAGTGGCTGGGGGAAGCTCAGCCTTAGAGGGATGGTCGAGGGTGGGCGTTTTTCTTCCTCTGGCCTCATACCAGGTGGTGCCCCATTTTGGTTTTCCTCTGGGATGAGGCATGTCAAGATCCAGAGTCGATCTTGAGGGGGAACATAGGCCCAAGCTGGGAGTCCAAATAAGGCTGCACTAGGGAGTAGAGAGTGAGTTTCTGAGTAGGGGGATGAAACGCAAAGCACTTGGGAGAAAATTGTGCACCAGAGTGTGAGAAGGGAGGTGATGTACATAGCGCTTGGGAGTTGAGAGTGAGTGCCAGAGAGATTTACGAACCGAATATTGAGCATGGAGAATGTCAAATGAGCCTAGAGAAACTCCACGCAATGCCATATAGTCATCTGCATTCCAGAGCATCAGACTCATGTGAATGCGGGTGCGCGTTGGAGGAGTGGAGGGTGGCAGCGGTGTGTTGATGGTCATGAGTTGACGGGGAGGTTGGGATCTGACTGGGTGTGCGCTAGGTGGCTAGCCGCCATTCTAGGTGGCCTCCCCATGTCTTGGTTGTTTGTTGGGCCGAGAACCACCCCATCCGGGGGAATCCTTATACATTGTTCAAAAGGCTATGCCCTTCTTAAATTAAATATATATTATGTATACGTATGGAAAGATGGATATGACTGCATCTTATACAAGTTCTTAGATAGATTTTTCAAGAGATTTTTAACTATCAATACTATTAATTTCCAGTTTTATTACTATTAATAAAGTGTCTAATGCTTATAATATAAGGAGATAGTTTTATTACTATTAATAAAGTGTCTAACGCTTATAATATACGCAGAAATACGTATGGAAAGATTGATATGACTACATCTTATACATGTTCTTAGATAGATTTTTCAAGAGATTTTAACTATTAATACTATTAATTTCCAATTTTATTACTATTAATTTTCAGTTTTAGATACTTCATTTTTTTTCATTTGTGGTGGTTTGGTCCTCACTGGTCATTGGATTTTTGGATATCTCCATTTGACTAAACTTGGATATCTCCACTTCACTAAACACATTGTAAAGACATTGAACACAAATCATGTAGCATTTAAATTTAAGTATCAAATATTAAATTCTATTATGTTCTAAGTATTATTTTATCTTTAGTATGATATGGATATATATTTTATTCCTTATGAATTTTAACTTTTAGTTTTATTTTAAACAACATTTTTTGGATATCTCCACTTGACTAAACTTGGATATATCCACTTACTAAACACACTATAAAGACATTGAATTCGGATCATGTAGCATTTAAATTTAAATATCAAATATTAAATTCTATTATGTTTTAAGTATTATTTTATCTTTAGTATGTTTACATTGATAAATTAGAAGAATGCTTGGAAAAAGAAGGTTGTGTCGGCCCTACTCTCACTGGTATAGTCATCAATATTCTTCTTTATGCCGATGATATTGTTCTTATGGCAAGGAGTTCCCATGATCTTGAAAACCAACTAAGAATCCTCAAGGATTTTTTCTCCAATATAGGTATGACTGTTAATACTGATAAGACTAAGGTCGTGATCATTAAATCCAATAAGATCCCTTATAATACCTTTGTATATGACAACAACAACTTGGAGGAAGTGACTTCATACAAATATCCTGGAATTGATATTCACCACAAGCTTAATTGGAATTATAGCATTGAGAAAATGATTATTGGGGGATGGAAATCTTATTATGGGCTTGAAAACAATTGTAACTCAGCTAAACTTTGGAGTTGGGATAAGAAGAAACTCCTCTTTAAGACTATTGTTACACCTATTATTCTTTATGGATGTGAAGTCTGGGGCTATAGTATCTCTTTTGAATCTTAGGGAAAGATAGAGAAAATAAAAAGAATTTTATAACCTATAATCTCAAAATTAAAGGAAATACGCCCTATCCCATCCTCCTTGTAGAAACAAGCCTCTCCCCCATTGAGAGCATGGCTATGACTAGATACCTAATGTATAAGAACAAGTTAAACATCATGGAAGACAAGAGGCTACCTAAAATTGCATCTAAATCAAGTCATAACCACCATCGACTCAAGCGAGGATGGCATAAAGATGTTCAGTCTTGGCTAAACTATTGGGGAATCATGGAAGAAACCATTTTGTAGAATAAAGATACTATTAAAAAAAATGTCAAATCAAAATTTAAGGAAAAAATGTGGTGTGATGAAGAGTTAGAGGAAAAAAGAAAATTAAGGTATTATAAAGATGTAATCAACCCCAATCTAGAAGATCAAAATTATCTATCTATTTTGCCAAGTGTAAAGAAAAAAATAAGCATTGCTAAGATAATAACAAATTCTCACGAGTTCCATAGTGAAACTGGGCGTTGGTCAACTCCTAAAATGTCATGGGATGAAAGAGTGTGTCACCTTTGTGACACTAAGAAGGTTGAAGATGAAAAGCACTTTCTCTTAGATTGTCTAGCCTATACCCATATTAGATCTCATTTTCAAAATATTGATCACACTACCAACCTTCCTAACCTCTTAACTCAACAAAAGTATGGTGATCTTGGAAAGCTTCTCTTAATGCTTTTCGAGCACAGAAACAAAATTCTAAGGAATCGCAAGTAATCACTTACCCTCTTAAGGTTCAAAAGACCAATTAGGTCTTAGTGGACGTTAATCATCATCATCATCATCATATTTTATTCCTTATGCATTTTAACTTTTATTTTTATTTTAAATAACAATTTTTTATTAATTAATTAATTTAATTTTAATTTAAAAGTTTTTATAATTTATGAAAATATATAAATCGTTTATCAATAACATGAAATTAACATATTTCACTTAAATAAAGTATTAATAATAAAAAAAATATGAGTATTAGATAATATATTTCAATATCAATTTTAAATAGAATATTTTAATATTTACTTTAAACACAAAATATTTTTTATTTATTTATTGAATAATTTTCTATATAAAATACTTGAAAATAAAACAAATTGTCACTTATCAATTAAAAATTAATTTATTTACAAAACAATAAACTTAAACTT
>SNQJ01S0005784.1:190650-248279 GCA_010110895.2 Picea sitchensis
AATCACCCGGGGATCGCACCCGGCCTGAGCCACACCAACCCTTAACATGGTTGGATTTTTTGTCCCCGCAGGTTTCGAACCGGTGACTTTAACATCACAAAGTGGCTTAACAACACACTCCGTCACCGACTGTCCTACACCTCGGGGACAAATTGGAAGATATTATGAATTGACACATGAAAGGTATATAACATATAAAGTTTTCCCATACCTCAAGTTTCATTGAGTGTTTTCTCATTCTGCAGGATAAAATATAACAATATCTATATACCAATGGAAATATGTCTTTAATACCTAAAATGAGTTTGTGATGGAATCTAATTTATTCACCTATATTAGAAGTTATAAACAAATTCAAATTAAGATATAAACTATCGCAAAAATCATGATTTTTTTTCCATACGAAACTTTTTTTTTCTAGATTTATTCAATTTTATTGTAATTTCTATTTTTTTTAACCATGGAATTGTTTGATCAGGCAAAATACCCCACATTATAAATCAAGAACAAGGGAAAGATTGTCATTACCAACTTAGATATAGGTCATCAAGAAACATAATGTTATTGGTTAGCCAAATAAAATCATTCTTGTCATTGGATATTGGAAGATTGTGAGCATGTTCTTATGATAAACATAACAAGGTCTCATTTTTATTTAGCATAGGTGAAATGATTGGGATCATAATTTTATAAGGGGAGGGATTAATTTAGGAAGGGATTATAATATATCTTTGGATGTATAATCCATCATGCCATATTTATCAAATGTGAAATGGAACATGATGGAGATGTAAATTATGGAGTTAATTTTAATTGGAGTTGAATTTATCTACAAGTCAATATTATAAAAAGGGGATTGATTCAAATATTAGGAAGAATTAGTCAATATTATAAAAAGAGGATTGATTCAAATATTAGGAAGGATTATAGTATAAAATTGGATGTATAAGTCTTCATACCATATTTTTATTTTATCAAATGTGAAATGGAACATGTTGGACATGTAATTTATTGAGTCAGTCTTAATGAAAGTTCAATTCATGTACAAGTCAATATTATAAAAAAGAAGTAGTAGGAGAGCTAATATTAAGAAGGAGAGGTCCTAAAATTTGATTCATCACATGTAATGTTCATCTTAATATAATCCTTAGTCTCCAACTCTTCATGTACAAGTCAATATTATAAAAAAGAAGTAGTAGGAGAGTTAATATTAAGAAGGAGAGGTCCTAAAATTTGATTCATCACATGTAATGTTCATCTTAATATAATCCTTAGTCTCCAACTCTATCCCTTATAATTGTCATGTATTATATTATGTGTTATCATTCATTAATTTTTATGTTTTTCATTAATGTGCATTCTAACTCTATCCCTTATAACTTGTCATGTATCATATTATGTGTTACCATTTGTTAATTTTTATGTTTTTAATTAATGTGCATTCTAACTACAATACTAGTTTCTAGGTCAATTCCATTGCATATTTTCATTTCTAATATCTTCCAATTACATTATTTAAGTCTTTTGGATCTTTTCTTTAAATATAAAAATAATTTATACTTTGGGAACATGTTTCCACTTTCGTAATCTAAGAATTAGTTGGTCATTTTGTAGTTTAGGCATGAGTTGTTATGTGCTAAGGCATGATGTGTCATCTTTTAATATATGGATGAGGAAAATATTTTAGAATATATGTACATTATTGGGACATATTATTGAATGAAATATTTATGGTTTTTTTTAATGATATTTTTCATGTGTTATATATGATTATGAATGACATTAGATGTTGCATGTAGGTGTCATTTTTAATTATTAATGATTTAATAATGTTTAATTTGATTATGTTATTTTATGATGATGATTTGTGATGATAATTTGATTATTTTATAATGATTGTGATGTTGTTGGTGGTGGTGATTATTCAATATGTTTGTATCCTTAAAAAAGTTTGGCAACTATAAATGTGCATATTCTTAGACATCAACATGATGATGATGATATTATACATGTTTTTCATCCTTCAAAAAACTTAAAAAATTAAAGGTTCATATAGTTAAAGTATGACATTAAAAGGAACATAAGTGAATTGGTTAAGTATTTTCCTTTGGACATGAATGGACTCATTGTACATTTAGATATTAATTCATTGCATCTTGCGTCTATGAGAATTCAAAGACAAGTTTGAGGACCATATATGATTTAAATCATACGATAAAATATTGATATCTCATTCATTTAACTTCAATGGCTACAAAAATATTATCGTCACAAAGAGATGCATTGGTGCATATAGACCCATGACATTTTCAGTCACATTTTTCATTTTTTTCCATGAAAACAATTTAGGCCAAGTTACCTAAATTGTCATTTGAAAATAAATAAACAATGGTTAGTGGGTTCCATAATTCATCTACTATGTTGAATTTATCAAAAAAATAAAAAAATATATAGCTCCAATTACACCCTTGTCCATGATCCCTCACCACCCATACAAGCTTATAGAAGAAACAATTTTGTATAAGGTCATTCATCAAATGTTAAAGAACCAAATTTGGATCCTAGGGTAAAATACCAATACCCTGCATGCTAAATCTTGGTGAACGCATAGGTACAATGGTGAACGCATAGATACAAATGGTAGCATTCCGTTTTGAGTCATAGATTTCATCTTTGTCCATAAGTACCACATAGGTTAACTATCATAAATTGTATGGTAAGGTGATACACATATTTAAACAACTCAATAACAACAAGTCACTTCAATGATGCTTCTAGTCCATCCAATTTTTTTTGAATATGATAGTATCGATGACACCCTTTTCCATGACTCCTTAATCATACAGGCTCATAGAATAAGCAAATTTGGATAGGTTATTTAGCTGAGTGTTAAAGAACTATATTTGGATCCTAGCATTAAATATCTATATCATGTGCATTCGACCTCAATGACTAAATAAATATGATATTTCCAATGAAACTAACATGCCACAATAAGCAACATGCTCTTTAGAGGCACTATTTCCATTTTTGAAAACCTGGGGACCATTTACGTCAAGTGTCCTAAATTGTCTGGGAAGGTGAGCTACATTTAGATAATGGTGAGTTAGTTCAACACACTTTATACTCCATTCAATTTATCTCAACATTATAATTCCATATCACCCTTATCCATTATTCCTTGACCTTACAAATTTGTAGAAGAAATTATTTCAGACTAGGTTGTTTAGTTTAGTGTTAAAGCACTAGATTCACATCCTGGCGTTAAAGCACTAGATTCATATCCTAGTGTCAAATCACAATATCTCACACATTTTATCTTGATGAATACATAGAGTTGATGTGCATAGTGGAAATCAAATCTTGCAATTAGAGGCTTGTCTTTGGAGTGAATGGTTTGATGTTTTTTCTTCAAGGACCATTTCGGTCAATTATTTTAAAATATTTATCAAGGTGAGTTAGTCATAGAAGGAGATCAATAATGGTGATTCAATTAAATTAGTTTTATACTCCATTGTATTTTCCTCAATATGGTAGTTTCAATGTCCTCGTTTTTGATGGTTCCTCAACCATACAGCCTTGTAAAAACACCTCATCTTATTTGCATTTTCTCATTGAAAGAACTCAAAGAATATAAATGAAATGGGAAAAGATAAACAAAACTAAATTCAACAATAAAAAGTACAAATGAGTTGTATTCAAATAAGAAGAGGTCATTTATCCAATTTTGAGTTGGTGTTGTCTAAAGACAACAATGTCCTTATCACCTTTCTGCCACCCTCACCTACCAAAGATCCAATTTATAACTAGGGTACATAAAAAGATTGTGTTAAAGCATTTAAAATAAAATAAGATAAACTCAAAGAAATTATAAAAGATGAAATTTAAGGAGGAATAACTTGCCTACATATAATAACATATCGATTTCATCACTCACTCGAGTAGGCAATTTGGATCTTCTATGTTGTCAACAATATCCATCAATTTTTCATGATCAAAATGAGGTACAAACTAACATATGTATGACTTTTTTTTCTTTCAAGTTTTCATAACTTGATGTTTGAAATGACTATTAATTTTTCCAAGTGTTATACAACAAAACCTATTATGTAATCCTAACATGCATACAAAATATTATTTTTATTTTTATTTTTGCAACTAGTGTAAAGTATTCAACTTTAACAATCATTGATCCAATTGAAACTCATTATTGTGAATGTCAAGTATTCAACTTTAACAACCATTAGTCCAATTGAAACTCATTATTTTCATGATCTATTACTATTTCAATTATGGTTTTTAACAATATCTATCAAGTTTTGATGATCGAAATGAGGTACGAACTAATATACCTATGGATTAGCTTTTTTTAAGTGTTCATAACCTATGTTTGAATCAACTATTAAGTTTCTCACATGCATACACATTATTAGTTTTATTTTTATTTTTGCAACTAGTGTAAAGTATTCAACTTTAAAAACCATTGATCCAATTGAAACTCATTATTTCCAGTGTAAAGTATTCAACTTTAACCACCATTGGTTCAATTGAAACTCGTTATTTTCATGATCTATTACTATTTCAACTATGGTTTTTGACAATATCCATCAAGTTCTGATGATCCAAATGAGGTACGGACTAATATACCTATGGGTTAGATTTATTTAAGTGTTCATAACTTATGTTTGAATCAACTATTAAGCTTCGCACATGCATACACATTATTAGTTTTATTTTTATTTTTGCAACTAGTGTAAAGTATTAAACTTTAAAAACCATTGATCCAATTGAAACTCATTATTTTCAGTGTAAAATATTCAACTTTAACCACCATTGGTTCAATTGAAACTCATTATTTTCATGATCTATTACTATTTCAACTATGGTTTTTAAAAATATCCATCAAGTTCTGATGATCCAAATGAGGTACAGACTAATATACCTATGGATTACATTGTTTTAACTGTTCAAAACTTATGTTTGAATCAACTATTAAGTTTTGCACATGCATACACATTATTAGTTTTATTTTTATTTTTGCAACTAGTGTAAAGTATTCAACTTTAACAACCATTGACCCAATTGAAAATCATTATTTTCAGTGTAAAGTATTCAACTTTAACCACCATTGGTCCAAATGAAACTCATTATTTTCATGATCTATTACTATTTCAACTATGGTTTTTAACAATATCCATCAAGTTATGATGATCGAAATGAGGTACGGACTAATATACCTATGGATTAGCTTTTTTTAAGTGTTCATAACTTATGTTTGAATCAACTATTAAGTTTCGCACATGCATACACATTATTAGTTTTATTTTTATTTTTGCAACTAGTGTAAAGTATTCAACTTTAACAACCATTCATCCAATTGAAACTCATTATTTTCAGTGTAAAGTATTCAAGTTTAACCACCATTGGTCCAATTCAAAATCATTATTTTCATGATCTATTACTATTTCAACTATGGTTTTTAACAATATCCTTCAAGTTTTGATGATCGAAATGAGGTACAAACTAATATACCTATGGATTGCCTTTTTTTAAGTGTTCATAACTTATGTTTGAATCAAATATTAAGTTTGCGAAGTATTATACAACAAAACCTATTATGTAATCCTAAAATGCATACACCTTATTAGTTTGTGTTTCTGCAACTAGTGTAAAGTATCCAACTTTACCAAACATTGATCGAATCAAAATTGATTATTTTCATCACATATCACTATTTCAAGTATGGTTTTCCTCCCCTCTAGGAAATGTTCCAAACAATAGTCTACATCCCATGCATAATGTTTACAATTGGATATACATGAAATATAGAATGAAATACAAACTATATCATTTTTTAAAGATGGAGTATCATGCAATAAGAAATATATTTAGGTGGATATAAAAACTTGTAATAAAATTCTTAATCATAATATTGGCANGAACTAATATACCTATGGATTAGCTTTTTTTAAGTGTTCATAACCTATGTTTGAATCAACTATTAAGTTTCTCACATGCATACACATTATTAGTTTTATTTTTATTTTTGCAACTAGTGTAAAGTATTCAACTTTAAAAACCATTGATCCAATTGAAACTCATTATTTCCAGTGTAAAGTATTCAACTTTAACCACCATTGGTTCAATTGAAACTCGTTATTTTCATGATCTATTACTATTTCAACTATGGTTTTTGACAATATCCATCAAGTTCTGATGATCCAAATGAGGTACGGACTAATATACCTATGGGTTAGATTTATTTAAGTGTTCATAACTTATGTTTGAATCAACTATTAAGCTTCGCACATGCATACACATTATTAGTTTTATTTTTATTTTTGCAACTAGTGTAAAGTATTAAACTTTAAAAACCATTGATCCAATTGAAACTCATTATTTTCAGTGTAAAATATTCAACTTTAACCACCATTGGTTCAATTGAAACTCATTATTTTCATGATCTATTACTATTTCAACTATGGTTTTTAAAAATATCCATCAAGTTCTGATGATCCAAATGAGGTACAGACTAATATACCTATGGATTACATTGTTTTAACTGTTCAAAACTTATGTTTGAATCAACTATTAAGTTTTGCACATGCATACACATTATTAGTTTTATTTTTATTTTTGCAACTAGTGTAAAGTATTCAACTTTAACAACCATTGACCCAATTGAAAATCATTATTTTCAGTGTAAAGTATTCAACTTTAACCACCATTGGTCCAAATGAAACTCATTATTTTCATGATCTATTACTATTTCAACTATGGTTTTTAACAATATCCATCAAGTTATGATGATCGAAATGAGGTACGGACTAATATACCTATGGATTAGCTTTTTTTAAGTGTTCATAACTTATGTTTGAATCAACTATTAAGTTTCGCACATGCATACACATTATTAGTTTTATTTTTATTTTTGCAACTAGTGTAAAGTATTCAACTTTAACAACCATTCATCCAATTGAAACTCATTATTTTCAGTGTAAAGTATTCAAGTTTAACCACCATTGGTCCAATTCAAAATCATTATTTTCATGATCTATTACTATTTCAACTATGGTTTTTAACAATATCCTTCAAGTTTTGATGATCGAAATGAGGTACAAACTAATATACCTATGGATTGCCTTTTTTTAAGTGTTCATAACTTATGTTTGAATCAAATATTAAGTTTGCGAAGTATTATACAACAAAACCTATTATGTAATCCTAAAATGCATACACCTTATTAGTTTGTGTTTCTGCAACTAGTGTAAAGTATCCAACTTTACCAAACATTGATCGAATCAAAATTGATTATTTTCATCACATATCACTATTTCAAGTATGGTTTTCCTCCCCTCTAGGAAATGTTCCAAACAATAGTCTACATCCCATGCATAATGTTTACAATTGGATATACATGAAATATAGAATGAAATACAAACTATATCATTTTTTAAAGATGGAGTATCATGCAATAAGAAATATATTTAGGTGGATATAAAAACTTGTAATAAAATTCTTAATCATAATATTGGCAGCTTCTTGTTCAAGATTCAATATGTAATCATAATATCTTGAAATGCATGTGTGGTTATTTCGATGACCACACATTCATCGATGACAAGTGACACTTAGCTCGATGTATCAATTAAAAATATTGTTTTTCCATCCTCTCGTTCATGATTGCTACATAAAGCATGAAAGAAGGGCACCATTTTTCTTCTCTTTAGTACCAAGAAAAACTTGTATGAGCTTCTAAATGAATGAAATTGGTTAGTTCCATTAACTATGTTTGTTATAATTCAACACCTTAAAAAATGATAAGAATTCAATTAATACAATCCATTTTGAGGGGGAAACATCCTTTTATGGTATATCCAATTCAAAATAAAATATGAGATGAGATAAGATGACCCTAAGACTAGGTATCCTTGGTATATATATAGGATACAAATGATTCAATTATAATTAAAGGGTGGCATGAAGGGTTCCAACCGACATACAATTATATATTATAAATGTAATAATTCAATATCTATGGCTTAATAATTAATTTTACACATAAAATGAGGATTTATACAGGTATTAACATGCCCCTCCCCTTCAAATAAGTGTTGTACTCAACACTTGACTAACTATAGGTGTTTCTGCATGTAGAACTCATATCCCCATGTTGTCTCTTCCACTTTTAGGTTATTCCATTTGATAAGGTACAACGTGATTTATCGATTTGTCAATTTCTTAATCCTTGTTTCAAGGATTGTTTTTTGTTCTAGTATGATTTTACCTTCTTCATTAATCTCTGGTAAAATAGTTTGGAATGGGACATTATTGTCAAATAACATCTTCAAGAAAGAAAAATGGAAGACTAGATGTACACATGAAGATGGAGGTAACTCCAATTTGTAATCCATGATTTCAATCCTTTGCAAAACCTTATACCAACCATAATAGTTGGGTGCTAATTTAATGTCTTTATTTTTTTTTCTCGAGGGACTTCTATTTATATGGTTGTAGCCTTAAAACTACCCAATCCCCCACTTCAAATTCACTTTCACTTCAATGTTGATATCCTTGTTATTTCATCATATTTTGTGCCATAACCAAGTTGTTGTTCAAAAGTTTGAGAACCTCTTGTTGGTTCCCTATGTTTTCCTCCACTAATTGAAACTTTGTATTCCATTTCAAGGGTGATTTAATGGATAGAGGATTATATCCATAAAGTAATAGAAATGGGGAATTTTTTTATGAAGTATGGAAGGATGTGTTGTACCACCATTCCACTAAAGGAAACCACTTGACCCATTGTGTCTTTTTATTGGATTAAAAAAAGCGAAGATATACTTCTAGACATTTATTCACAACATCAGTTTTCTCATCGAATTGAAGGTGGTAAGATGAGATGTGAGCCAATTGAGCACCCAAACAATAAAATAATTCAGTCTAAAATTTCCATTGAAATTTTGATCTTTGTTAGTTATAATAATATTGGGGACTCCATGTAGCTTTTGAACTGTTTCCATGAATTTTGCAGATATTGTACTTTCTTTAAAAGGATGAAAATGAGAGAAAAAATGAGCATACCTTATCAGTCGATCCACTACTACAAAGATGATAATATTTCCTTTGTATTTGGATAAACCTATAATAAAATATATTTAAACTTCTTCCCAATGTTGACTTCGTATAACTAATGGTTGTATGAGACCTAGCATCTTGATTGTTTCTCCCTTATTATATTGGTAGTCTAAACATCCAAACATAAACATGTGAACCAAGGTTTTAAGAACTTACCATAAAAAATCCTTCTTGATCATGTGGTATGTTTTTAAGAATCTTGAATGTCCTCCTATAGGACAAGTGTGCAATTCCAGCAGGACCTTCTATTTCAATAGGGAATTATTACATAAATATAGGTGAGCATTATACCATAGAAAATAGTTCTTCCATACAAAATTGTATAATCAATTGGGGTCCACATGTAATTGTTGAATGATCTTGCATACCTATTGATCTTTCTTTCATTCTATCTTGCTTCTTACACCCAATTAGATTGTGAAATAGAAATAGAACATAGTGAACCTTCTATTTCATATTCTTTCCTTGAGAGGGCATCTGCCTTAACATTATGTTTTCCTTTATTGTAGATAATTTCAAATTCATAACCTAGTGTCTTTGTAACCCATTTTATTTCTCTTCTAAAGATAATTATTTCTCCCATAATTTACTTCAAACTACCATGATATATTTTTACATTGAGTTGTCTTCTTATTAGGTAAGGGCACCATTTATGAATTGCATGTACTGTGGCCAACATTTATTTTTCACAAATGGGTTTGACTAATTTTTTTCCATTAAGTTGGATTCTTTCAAAGCAAAGGGGCCTTCCTTATTGCATCAAAAATACACCAATTAGATGGCCTTAGGCATCACACTCCACAAAAAATGTTTTTGTAAAGTACAGTGTAGTCGGGATGAGAGTAATACACATAGCCTTCTTAAGTTTTTCAAAATATGTGTTTCCTTCTTCGGTCCAATAAAAAAATTCCTTATTTAATAATGTTATTAGTGGCTTTGATTGATGTAGACCCCCACCCACTTCTTGGGGCCTGCACGACCTCCTAGTCTAGGATCGTTCAAAATGAAGGAGTTGAATTGGATCTTGTGTCCCTGCTAATCCCTCAAAATGTTTTACACAGGTCCTTTTTTTCCTCCCCCGCACCTAAAAATAGATAGTGAGGGTCGACCATGTGGATTTAGGATGAAACCGTGGCTCAAACTCCTTTTCCAAAAAAAAATTATGACTTCGGAGCTCCCACGCTTCGAGAGTTATAATAAAATGACACCATGTTCCTCTCGAACGCTAAATTGGTGGAGCGTCGAACAACGAATAATATCAACGACTCGTAGCACCTGCTAAGATCTATCGTTAGGAAGACTTCTAGGATTTCAGACTTCAAAAACCTAACCCTCTCCAACAAGCAATTCCTTTGAATGTGCGAACTATGAATTAGCAGATTGGACAATTTTCATCTTCCCCAGATCAACAATCACTATTTACTCCGCTCTTTGGGATTTGAATCTCTCCACAGAAAAACACCTCCAATCGCCTAGAGTGTCGAATTGGAGAACTCATGAAGGAGCCTTAATCAATGGTCCATGTTATGGCGAATGGATGGCTCTGATCTTATTCAGGATTTAGGATTCCAGGCATCTTCACAACACACTTCTTTGGATCCTCCAAATTTCAAACTAAAGGAGGATGGATATTCCCTATACATGTCCTTCTCCAACCAACGATTGAGATTAACTCTAGCCTTCCAACCTACAAGAGTTCTCAACCCTAACCTATTTATACCTTTAGTCTTCTGGAGCACCAAATATTTGAACTGCACGATCTGGTGCCATGCGTACCTCTCAAATGGATGACCGAGATGGGCTCTGGACTTCAAGCCTCCAGGAATCCTCAACTCTAACCAACTTATGAATATGTTCCTCTAGAGTGCTAAACCTACAGAGTAAAGGATCTACTGGCATGTGTCTCCCTGTTCCAACAGTTACAATTTTCTCCAGCCTTCGGAGCTTTGGGAGTCATCTCTCTGAGTCACTTCAGGCCTATGCTCTCTGGGACTATTGGTATTTTGGACTATCCCTGATATGTTGACACATGTCCTTTCTAATGGACGGTCCCGATTCACTTTGGGATTTGAGACTTTAGGAAATTCACTTACTCCATGACCCAAATCTGAAAACTTCTAAATTTACGAAGTATGGATGACTTCAAGGGTTAAAACATGCACTATTTATCTGGTTCCAACGGTTGTTGGCCCTCACGCTCAAATTCTATGGCTGGGATCTATCCTCCTTTTTTCATGCTCCTCCTACTGTCTGGACTTGAGATACAATGGTCCCAATTTCTCTTGCATTCAATCTAATGACTGTTGTATCTCTCCTTTGTTGTGGCCGCACTCTCCTTCCAATAAAGTAATTTTCTCAAACTTTCAAAGGCTTGGCCTTTGAATCTTCTCTTCCAGGGATGACTCCTTGGCCTCTACTCACATTTTGAAAAATGCTACTCCTCCTGAGATTCGACTTGAGATAAGTTCTCTTGCACTAACCTAATCCTCCTTCTATAGTCTGGGACTTAGACTATGTTCTCCTTCTTCACTCCTTACAAGGATCTATGCGTAATTGTGTTATCTCTCCTATGAGCTTGTAATTGCTTAAACTTAAAAGGGTTCACTCCCTTCATTTCTTTAAATGATTTCTTGTGCCCTCCTAGTACTCCGTGTTCTTCCTCATGAGATTCTTCACTACTTTAGATGAAGCATTTGGAAAACGCTTGTGCTTCTCCTATAGTCTAGGAATTATATTTTTTTATGGCATACTCCTTGCACTTTATTTGTACCAACTTGAATTGCTACTAATGTACCCACTTGACAACCTCCTCACAGAACTTGAAATAGAGTTCTAGTGCACTCCTTGCACTAGCTCCTCAGAGTGTTTAGTAACTCTGATATGCACTCATTGCACAACCTTCCTCAGAGTGTTCAGTAAATTTGGTGTGCTTTCACTTGCACATTCTTTCCTTTTGAGATTTTAATCTTTACTAAGTGTAGGTGCACTCCTTGCACTCACTCTCAGAGTGTTCAACAACTCTGATGTGCACTCATTGCACTATTCCTTCTCATCATGAGAATAATTTTGGTGTGCCCACCTAGCACGCTCTTCGTGAACTCAAAACAGAGTTCCTACACATTCATTGCACTGGATTCACAGAGTTTTCCATTAACTCTGGTGTGTGCTCCTTGCACTAGCCTTGAGAGCCCAAGACCACTCAGAAAAATACGAATATGGAAATTTATATAATTTTGCAAAGGAAATATAGCATAATAACGACATTCATAGCATACATGAATAAACACATAAAACATTCAAATAACACATAGAAAATACACATAAGAATCATATGTAGGGAAATTATATGTTCTTTATATTAATATCTGAATTCTTTTTACACTGTGTACAAGATTGGACTGTAGCTGAGTCTCAAATATTTCTTTCCTCTCCTCTCTTCTTCTCTCCTTAGCAACTAACTCCTTCTAATGCTAAAAAATCTAATTAATTTTTGATACAAAGATATTTTAACAAAAGAGGGGCTTCTCTCACCTTCCTCCACCTACCTACATTAAATTACATTTAATAAACATCTTGTCTGAATTGGATCTAGATCTACCTATTGTAAACCATTAAAGGTGACTCTACACATGGCCTATACAAAGACAGTGGCTCAACTTTCGTTGAGCCTACAAACATTTAATACATTAAATTTGTAAATTTAAATTAAAAAATGAGAGGTTTGGTGCCTCTCTTCCCTTGGAATTCGTTCCTCCTAATGCATTGTTACACTAGCATATTGATACACTCTCGAGTTGGAGCGATGCTCCTACATCATACTCCCATGCTAATAAAAATCATGAGACCTTTCTCATGGATCCCTTGCTTCTACTGTTAAGATCCTCCTGGGTCCCAAACCTGAACTTGGAGTTGTTCACCGGCTCCTTTGTTATGTTTTTACTGTTGTTGTTGCTCCACTGCTTTTGCAGGCTCTTTTCTAGTTAATATCCATCTGATTCTAAGTGTCTACTGTGTTGAATCCAACATTTGATTTTTATCTCCTCTATCTCCTTGTTCAATTGGTCCACTAGCTGGCTTCTTCCATGCAATATGATCTATTGTTTCATCTTCTTCTCTTCACATAGATAGAAAGGTAGTGTTAAGGTCCTAACCCGCACATAGGTAGATCAATGTATTCGGATGTAATAAAGGTCAATATTAATAAGACCTTTCAATAAAATAGAATAAGGCAGATGTAACAAGACCTAATAGAAGCTTCCGCTTCTAGAAGGATCTTCCTCTAGATGCTTCTCTTAATAGACATATTTAGTATAAATAAGGGTCGAGGGTATGAAAACCCTAGCTTGGGGATTATTGTAACAGAGCGCTGCTCGACTGGAGATTGCCCCCTCGAAGAGGCCTATGAACATTGCTATCTGAATCAAAGTGTTCTTTCTGTTGCTATTTCGTATATCATTTCTGTTTATTGTGAAGATTATGCTGGATATTTTACTGTTATTCTGTCATTTCTAGCATTTCATTTCTGTTCTACATATTTTATATATCTGGTATCTTGCAAGTGGTATCAGAGCACTTTCCTTGGCAGAAATTGTGGGTATTTTCTTTCGGGGTGAGGCGATGATACGTGCTTTAAACCCGCAGTCTGTTGTTAAGCGCGCCAAACCCGGTTGAAGTTCATACATCGGGGAAATACAAGAGTGGTTCTTAAAGCGCATCATTGGCCTGCTGTAACCTTTGTTGGTACTTGCCAGTGGTAGTGTGTCAGGATGCTTGTTGTGTGCGGATCGACCTAGATTTTCTGAAGACCTCTTTAGATAAACCTATCCCGGTTGGCCGGACTACTATAGTGTCACCGAGAGCGGCCTTTCGGAGATACTCTCTGGTACACGGGTGACTGGTAGTACGGCTAAGGGTGCGGTCCATCCTCCTTAGTTAGTGCCACGAGATATTGGACCGAGTACTACAGTTGGACCCCACACATATATCGAGAGCTATAGCAGGCAAACCACTTGTGCATAGAACCCTTGAATACCTAACCAGCAGAACATAAACAACAACATAAAAATTAAACCGTGAGATCTATTAACCCGCGCATCTATATTGGGTTCTTAAGTAAATACTCTCTGGTTCGAATTCAGGGGATTTTAGCACTACAACATTCATCAGACAAAAACAAAAACCCCCAAAAAAAAAAAAAAAAAAAAGTCTGGAGATTTTTCACCATTATTTGAGACCTATTCCACCAGATTCATCTCTTAGCCCATATCCACTTTCATCCATATCATTTTCATGCAAAAATTTCTGACCCGCCCCGCCTGCCACCAGTTCATAATTTTTCACCATTATTTGAGACCTATTCCATTGGAGTTCTCTCTTCTCCCATATCACTTTTATCCATATCATTTTACATAAAATTTGACCCAACACGCTCCCCTTTTAGGTTCACCCATCATCATGGCCCATGCCGGTAACCAAGAACTAGAGTCTCGCTTCAGCACCACCGCAATATGGTTTACTTGAGACCCAACAAGAGTGCAACAACTGATTACTATTGCCTCAGTGATGCCTCCATGAATGCATCAAGTAAAATGTAGTCGTCGCGATCTGCAGTAAAGCCGGGTCAAACATGAGCCGACCACCCGGCTTGAATCTATCTTTCCCACACTCGCGCAAACTCAAGCTCCTACCCGATGACTCTTTCGTGCACATAAAAGGTGAAACTTCTTCCCATTCCTTTCAACCCCATCGCCAGGGACATGTACCTTCCCGGCGGGTGGATCTAACCAAATTTGATAAACTCGGACCCCCTTGGTTGGGTCACACAAATGGAACATTATTTATCTCTCTACAACATTCCAGATGACTTAGCCCAAGCTTGGGTATGGTGTTCTCCATCTCTCGATCCAACGGCGACAATGGTGGCAATGGAGAAAAACTTCCCATCAAAGGTTTATTACTTGGACCCAATTTGTTACGAGCTTTATGAACATGACCGCGGACACCAACCATTTTGAGGCATTTGATAAAATTGAAGCAATGGGGCGCGATTGAACTTCATAGGCGTTGGGCATCGGCTTTTTTTCGAACAGAGGGCATGACTATTTCTTTCTTTTGAGAGTGTTTTATCCGTGGCCTCAAGGAGGAGATTGAGCCCATGTCCTCATGAAACCGACTCACGACTTGGGTGGAGGCTACCAAAAGCTAAGAAGCATAACAAATTGTTTCCTCTCACAACCGTAATCCTTCCTTTATTCCTCGCCTTAAACTAGTAAACCCCACTACTCTCTTTGCCCCATTAAAAATCCAAACATTGACCAAGGATGAAATTGCTGGCTTACATGCCAACTCAAAGGATTTTATTATAATTGTGATGAAAATATTTCCCGGGCCACAAATGTAGGGAACACAATCTCTTTATGGCCATCTCGAAGATATTTAGAGAAGATGTGACAACCCCCCTATGCCCGAGTCACTATAAATTTCTGACATACACCCTCCTCGACCACTCACGAAGAGGAACCCATCATTCCCTCAATGCTCTCAGCCTACGCACCCCAAACTCTCAAAACTGTCGGTTATCAAGCACCAAAGGTCATCATCTTGGTTGATAGGAAACACCACAATTTTATTCATCGCCCGCGCGCCCAAAGCCATTGCTATATCCATCGTCAATAATTTCCAAATCCTTGATTGCCAATGGGGGCTCTATGAAATATGGTGGTATTTGTCAAAATGTTAGATCTCCAAATAGGTGACTACAACCTCAAATCCATTTGTTTCTATTGACATGGGAGTTCTGCGACATTGTGTTGGGTGCCAGATGGCTCGGAACCTTAGGGTCCCATTCTCATGGACTTCGAGGAACTTAACCATGCAATTTGATAAAGGAGGCCACCAATATAAATAACAAGGCATCACTATGGGTTCTCCAGGAAATCATCGGTTCTCATCATGGAAAATTGCTCAAAAGGTCGATGGGGTGTCTTAAGCCCAACTCCATACGCATACAAGCCACATAGATCCACACAGTGCCCCAAGACCTCCAATCCCTCCCTTCTAAACATTAAAGCAATCTTCTCCACTCCCCCAGGACTCCCCAGCACCATGATTGTCCATGATCCCATTCATTCCTTGTCCTAGGAAGCCTTCCCCAGGGGCGTCCATATGCATCACTTGCTTGCACAAAATAATGAAAGTGAAAAAATGGTCCGGGAACTCCTTCATGCAGGCGTTAACCGCCCTAGTACAAGCCCCTAATATTCACCTGTGGTCATGGTCCTTAAGAAGAAGGTTCTTGGCGAATGTGTCTTGACTTCCGTGCTCTCAATAAACTCACCATCAAGAGACAAATTTCCCATTCCTGTCATTGATGACCTCTGGATGAACTGAGTGGTGCAGTTTTCCCGCAACGATCTTCATTTCAGATATCACCCGGATCATATGAAAATTGACATTCCTAAGATGGCCTTCGCTCATGAGAGGGCCACTACGAGTTTTTGGTCATGCCCTTTGGGTTGTGTAAGCCCCTCCACCTTCCAGAGCCTCGCAGACCATGTCTTCCACCCTTTTCTTTGTCATTTTTGTCTTAGTTTTCTTTGATGATATCCTCATATGAAGACATGGGCCGGACCATCTGAATCATGTGGATAAAGTCCTCATCCTACTCTCGGCGCCAACTCTTCACAGAAACAGTCCAAATTTTCTTTTTGTGCATCAGAAGTAGAATACTTGGGTCATCTGGGTAGGCGGGGGATGGGCGATGAGGTGAATCCTAAAATATGGAAGCTATGCAAGATTGGCGCACCCTAAGACTCAAAAAAAGCTTTCATGGATTTTTAGGCCTCATAGGATTGTCTCGCCAGGTTCGTCCAAGAACTATGGAAATGTGCGACACCTCGACTCTCCTTGAGGGAACTCTTTCCTTGGACTCTTGAGTTGCTCAAGCTTTTCAAACTTTGAAGATGGCCATGTGCACCAGTCGGGTTCTAGCCTTCGGACTCACAAAGACATTTGTGTTTGGAATCTGACATCTCGAGGGGAAAGAATTGGCACGCTATCCTTATGCAAGAGAATTGACCTTTGGCCTTTACTAGCAAACAATGCGAAAAGAATCACGGGCAAACCTATTTATGAAAAGTAAATGTTGGCGATTTTGCATGCGGTTGAATTATGGCATCCTTATCTCTTGGGGAAGTGATTCCAAATTAGGAGCCAATGAGACCATCAAAGCCTCAAATACCTTTTGGAACAACGCATTTCCTCCCGGGGCAACAAGAATGGGTCACTAAGCTCTTTTGGATATGATTATGAGATCATTGCCAAAGAGCTTAGTGACCCACCTTTGTTGCTCCTGGGAGGAAATATGAAGACGAAGGATCCACTTTTTCTCTTTCCTTCAGCACATTACGTTGAGTACGAAACGTACACGAGGAATGGCTTCAAGACTAAAAGTTAAGCATCGATTGACAGCTGTGAAGAACAAGTATGTGAGCTCCCAGGTACTCTGGCTTAGGGATGAGCTTCAATGCCAAGGTAACGTATTTAAGTAAACAATCAAGCTCAAATCCGCGGTACTCTCGGAGCTTCATGCTACAACCAGGCCGGGAGCACTTTCGGGGTTAACAAAACATATGACGAGTTAAAGTTTTTTCTTGGATGGTATGTAACAGGACATCCGTAAGTTTTTTGGCTAAATGTGAGGTATGTCAACGCAACAAAGGGAGAAAACAGTCAAATCTCCAGGAGCACCCTACAACCACTTTCGATTCCCCTACTATTTGGAAGGATATCTCTATGGACTTTAATGCACGGGCTTACCCGTCGGGGAATAAATCGGTGATAATGGTGGTGGTGGATCTTCTTCAAAGTATGCTCATTTTGTTCTCTTCACCACCCATTTACTGCATCCATGGTAGCCCAAATTTTCATGGATCAAGTCTTCAAGCTTCATAGCATGCAAAACTCTATTGTTTATGATGAGACCCAACTTTCACAAGCAATTTTGGCAAAAACTTCTTTAAGCACAAGGCACACAATTGCATCTTAGCTCATTATCATCCCTGAATGAATGAATTCAAGCGGAAGTCGTCAACAAGTGTTTGGAAACCTATGAGGGTGCTTTGCATCTGAAAAACAACACCATTGATCCCAATGGTTACCCCTCTTAGAATGGTGGTACAACACTACATACCATACAACCACTCGCTGACTCCTTTTGAAGCCGGTGTATGGATAGAAGCCACCATCGGTTCTCTCATACTTACCCGGACACCTCAAAGGTCGAGGCGGTTGACCAAAAACTTACAATCCAAGAGGATATCAACCACGTACCTTAAAGAAGCTGGGTCATGGCCTAGAATAGAATAGGCGACAAAAGCGAGATCAAAGATTAAACCGGAGCGTCAATTTGTAGAAGGATATTATGTGTTTCTTTGACTACAACCATATAAGAAAACTTCCCTCAAAGGCCAGTAGTTGGAATCTAGCACCCAAATTTTATGGCCTTAGTTCTCAAGCATGTGGGACAAATAACATATTAGTTAGCTTTGCCCAACAACTCCAAGCTAAATCATGTTTTTCATGTCTCATGCATGAAGAAGGTGATTGGAACCGGTGCCAAATTCAAACCAACCGAGTTAGGCGAAAAGTCCATTTGGCTACAACTAGAAGTTGTTTTGGACCAACGTGAGCGTTCCCTGCGTCAAAGAACCATCAAGGAATTTTTAGTTCAGTGGAAGGATACACCACCAGTGGATGCCACATGGAAGATGGCTACCATTTTGCAAAATTTTTCCCATCTCAAGCCTTGAGGACAGGTTGTTTTAAGGGGGTGGACCATGTTAAGGTCCTAACCCACGCGCATAGGTGAATCAATGTATTGGGGATGTAATAAAGGTCAATATTAATAAGACCTTTCAATAAAATAGAATAAAGGAGGATATAAGAAGACCTAATGAAGCTTCCGGCTACAGAAGGATCTTCCTCTAAGATGCTTCTCTTAATGAACATATTTAGTATAAATAAAGGTGGGGGTATGAAAACCCTAGCGGAGATTATTGTAACATAGCGTTGCTTTCGGCTAGAAGTTGCCCCCTCGAAGAGACACGTAATTTTATTGCTATCTGAATCAAAGTGTTCTTTATGTTTCTATTTCGTATATAATTTACGTATTATTTATTGAGAGATTATCTTTGGATGGCCACTACTTTGTTATTAAATGCATTTCTAGCGTTTCATTTCACATTCGCATGTTTATATATACGTTATCTTGGGTAGATCGTCTCAATATACCCGCGTTTACTTCCCCTTGTGGCATTGAATTTCCACTCTATCGTTGACTCCAATTCCACAGTAATGTTACTGATTTATTTCTCAACGATCTCTTCTGACAATCCTCTTTCTGTCATCTCCTATGCTCCTCTGACATCTCCCTATGTTAGTACAATTCCATCTCCATCCATCTCCTCCTGGGGATAGAATTATTCTCCACTCTTCATGACTACATCCCTGGGGTGATACTCTATCTATGGATTGCTTAACCAATCCTCCATCATTTTCAGTTCCTTCTTCCACTGAGTGAGAATTTGATCTTAATTCTCCTCCTGCAGCTATCTTGGTAATATATTGATGTTCTTAACTTCTCCTCTTCCATGACAGTCTTTGATGGTTGTCTTTCTTCTTTTACACATAATCAGTTACACTAGCCTTTGCTAGGCTGCTTGGTGGGTTATATGTCAATCCCTGTTGCTATTTCGTATATCATTTCTGTGTATTGTGAAGATTATGCTGGATATTTTACTGTTATTCTGTCATTTCTAGCATTTCATTTCTGTTCTGCATATTTTATATATCTGGTATCTTGCAGGTAGATCGTCTCAATATGCCACGTTTATTTCACCTCATGTGGCATTGAATTTCCACTCTATCGTTGACTCCAATTCCACAGTAATGTTACTGAGTTATTTCTCAACGATCTCTTCTGACAATCCTCTTTCTGTCATCTCCTATGCTCCTCTGACATCTCCCTATGTTAGTACAATTCCATCTCCATCCATCTCCTCCTGGGGATAGAATTATTCTCCACTCTTCATGACTACATCCCTCAGGCAATCTTCTTCTATCTCTGGATTGCACAACCAATACTCTAGCATTTTCAGTTCCTTCTTCCACTGAGTGAGAATTTGATCTTAATTCTCCTCTACCTTCATCTCTTGGTAATATATTGATGTTTTCTCCTTCTCCTCTTCCATGACAGTCTTTGATGGTTGTCTTTCTTCTTTTGTACCTGCAATACGTACACTAGCCTTTGCTAGGCTACTTGGTAGGTTTATATCAATCCCTTAATTGTCAGAATGTATTTATGATCCTCCTTTGTCAACAATCCTTCCTGATACAAACCCTTTTCTAAGCTCATGAGACTCTCAGACAATCTCTCCTCCATTTCTGTCAATACTCCTTGTTGATATGAAATTCTCCCCGAATTCATGATACTCTCAGCTAGTCTTACCTCATCTCTTTTTCCCACCTAGAAATGTGAACTTTCACTTCTTCCCTCCTGGAAATATATGATATCCTCATATGATCTCTTCTTATTTCCCACCTATAAATCTGAATGTTCATCTATTTCCTCCTGGCATTCTATGATGTCTTTGACCGATCTCTCTTCCTCCTCACTAAGGTTTTCTCCAACTTCTAGCTCGCAAACGCAAATCATCTCCTATGTGTCACTGAGGCCTTCATATTGCCTCAACCACCTCCTCAATGCATCTCTCTACCTCTTGGAAAATATTTGTTGGACAATCCACATTACCTTCTTCTTACAAGTCCATTAGTACCTCTAGCTTCATTTCACTTCCTATTGCATCCTCTGCATCAGTTTGTCGAGCGTCTCTCGGGTCTCCTTGATCTCTCTTTCCATTATTTCACTATTCATCTACTTACGATCTTCTCCTTGAATTTTTTTTTTTGCCTTCAATAGCCATCTTCTCCTTCTACCTGCCTTCTTAGAAAGTTTGTGAGCTTCCACTTGCTCGTTGTGAGTTGCAACTAGCTTATGGTTCACCTGCTGGAACATTCTCTAAAATTTACAATCCTGATTAGTGTAGGTTCACATGTTGCACTCTCTCCTTCTCTTGAGAAGTCCTTTCTCTCTGGATGTTGTATTTAAAATACTCACCTCAAGAGCTCCATGGGCTCTCCTTTGCTTCAAGAATGAAACTAGTTCTTTTCTTTCATCCCACCTAGTTGTATGTTGTTTGTTGCACACTTGCAAACAACTCTCCTTACCTACAAAGCATCAACACTCTGTCTTATTACTTTTTTGGTGTCTACAGACAAAATTCCTCTCTGATACCACTTGATGGTATCACACAAAAACATTTCTCATCTCGAATACCACTTAATGCAGACCCCCACACACTTCTTGGGGTTCACATCATCTGTCGGTCTAGGATCGTTCAAAATCAAGGAGATGAATTGGCTCTCGAGCCCCTACTGAGCCCTCAAAATGCTTTTCATAGGTCCTTTTTTCCCTCCCCCATGCCTCAAAACATTTAGCAATGCTCCACCATGTGGCTTCAGGCTGAAACCATGGCCCAAACTCCTTTTTTGAAACAAATTCAGTACTTCAGAGATCTCACACTTCGAGAGTTCTAAAAAATGACATCGTGTTCCTCCCTAACATATAATTGGCAGAGCACTGAACAACAACCAATATCAATGTATCACATCACTCGCTAAGATATACGGTAAGGAAGACTTCCAAGATTTCAGGATTCAATGACCTAACCCGCTCCAACACGCCATTCCTCTGAATGAGTGATATCCAAATTAGCAGATTAGATGGTTGTCCTCCACCCCAAATCAATAGTCACTATTTACTATGTTCTTTGGGCTTCATATCTCTCCACAGCACACCACCTCTAATCCCCCATAGTGTCGAATTGGAAAAATCACGAAGGTTCCTTAATCAATGGTCCACGTTCTAGTGGATGGACAACTCTGATCTTATTCGGGCCTTTGGAGTCTAGGAATCTTCCCAGCACACTTCTTTGGATCCTCTGAATTTTGAACTAGTGGAGGATGGATCTTCCCTCCACATGCCCTTCTCCAACCAATGGTTGATAATAACTCTAGCCTTTGGGCCTTCAAGAGTTCTCAAACCTAACCTTTTATACCTTTGATCTTCCTGAGCACGAATTCTCTGAACTGCATAATCTGGCACCACACGTCCCTCTCAATTGGACAAACTAGATGGAATTGGGCCTCTAATAATCCTTGAATCTACCTAACTTATGACTCTATTCGTCTGGAGTGTTAAAACTATGGAGCATGGTATCTACTGGCATGCTTCTCCTTTCTCCAACAATTACGATTTTCTCCTACCTTTGGTTCTTTGGGAGTCCTCACTCTGAGACACTTCACACCTCTACTCTCCTGAACTTTCGGTCTTCAGGACTATCCCTGATCTGCTGATACGCCTCCTTTCTGATGGACGGTTCCAATTCACTTTGGGTTTCAGGAGATTCTCTTACTACATGACACAAGTTTAAAAACTTTTGAATTTATGAAGTCCGAAGGACTTCAAGGGTTAAAACACATGTTAATTACCTGGTTCCAATGACTATTGTCCTTTGTCCTTTGATCTTGGGGCTCAGATTTTTCCTCCTCTGTGTGCACTCCTCCTCCTATTTGAACTTGAGATCCAATGGTCTCGATTTCTCTTACAATCATTCTGATGAATGTTGTATCTCTCCTCTATTGTGGCCATTCTTTCCTTCCAATAAATGAATTTTCTCAAACTTTCAAAGTCTTGGCCTTTGAATATTCTCCTCCAAGGTTGACTCCTTGGCCTTTTCTTGCGTTTTGAAAAATGCTACTCCTCTTGAGCTTCCAACTTGAGACAATTTCTCCTCCACTCACCTAACACTCATTCTGCAGTCTAGGACTTAGATTATTTTTTCTTTCTGCACTCTTTGCAGGGCTCTACATGTACTTGTGTTATCTCTCCTCTGAAATTGTAACTTCTTAAACTTCAAAGGGTTAAGTCCCTTTGTTTCTTCAAATGATTTCTTGTGCCCTCCTGACACTCTATTATCTTCCTCCTGAGATTTTTAAATACTTCAGATGAAGTATTTGGTGCATGCGTGTGCTTCTCCTGCATTCTAGGACTTAGACTATTTTCTAGCAAATGCCTTGCGCTTTTTTTGTGCCAACTTGTACTACTCCTTATGTTCCCACTTGACAACCTCCTCACATAACTTGAAACAGATTTCTAGTGCACTCCTTGCATTGTCCCCTTAAATTTTTCAGTAAATTTGATGTGCAATCCTTGCATAAACTTCCTCAGAGTGTTCACTAACTATGGTGTGCTTTCACTTGCACAATATTTCCTTTTGAACTCTCATGCATCCCCCTTACCTCAGCAAGGTCTGTCGACCTCCCGATCACTAGATCATTCTCTCTCCTTGAACTAAAACAACTCTTTGGACCCTGTTGGAACCTTCACAAAACAAATCCATAGGTCCAAATGCAAAATGAAGTCCACGTTTACAAGCATTCGACGTGAGCTTCACCTCCACACGACCACGGGTCGTGACCGCATGCCTATACAAAAGGCGCATCGTGATTTTGTGTGCTGGACTTTGCGAGTGAGTCAACCCTGACTCCTCCTGACTCGCAAAACTCTGAAAAGAGCTTAATGGGTGTTGGATCCTTTCCTCATCTCTTCTCATGTGAACATTCACCATGACCTAGGGCTCATCCTTTGATCACGTCGGGATTTAATGGATCGAGGATTTACGATATGACTTATCTCCTTTCGTCGATACCCGAAAGACCGATATTCCTTTTACATGAATCAACGACTCCAATTATCCTACAATCTGACGGTCCAGATCATGTCGACATTTCTCCCTCCAATAGTTTCAACCGCTCATTCAGATCCTATGAATTCTCAAAGCTCCAATGTATGAGGATATCCACCACTTGTCAGCCTGGATCCAATGACTGGAATGATTTCGTGAGTTCACGTTTCATGAATTATCACAAATCTTCCCTTTTACTTTTCCTCTTTGCAAGTCAACGAAATGTTGATTTGCTACCACGTATCCTCTAGTGACGAACACTTGCAATGATTTCAGAACTAGTATAGTGCACTTCCCTTGGGATCTAATGGTTGTTGAATCGGGTGCTCAGATCCGATGGATGTGATCTAATATCCTCATGCATGTGCTCCTTCTGCCTATCTCTGATTTGACGGCTCATATCCTTTCCTTCTTCTATCGAAAGTTTGCATTTCATGATTTTGGAAAACAAACTCCTCCATCTTCCAGACTCCTGATATCTAATCCTATGAAATCTCCTTTCCAATGAAAGAAAACCAACAGTCTGATCCTCCCTTAGATCGACAACTCACTATCTCTCCTGAGCTTCTGCCTCTTCTAGACTTTAGAAGATTTCTCACAGCTCAAAGGTTTCAGTATTTTCTTCTTCCAAGAGTCCAACTCCTAGATATCATCAAGACTTTTGAAAGTACTATCCCTTATGATCTTTGTCCCTTGAAAGGATTTCGATCTCCCACGCACACCTTGCACTCCCGAGACTTTCAAATAACTCAGTTTTGAAGGATTTTCTTGAGAAGAAAATGCTTCTCTACCACCTGGCGTTCTTTGGCATTGGTTCTTCGAAGCTTGTTGTATTATTGACGATGTGAACACCTTGCACTTGGTCTAAGTTTATCTGATTCTCTATGAACTTCTCTGAGTCAATCTAAGACTCAGTTGATGCACTCCTTGCGTTTGAGATGCACACCTTGAATACAAGTATCAGAAGAGAAATGATTGAAACTAGACTAGCTTCATCACGAACTCATACAGTTAATATCTCAAATAATCATACATGAACAAACTATTATAAATCATACACACAGAATAACATTCATTCAATCACACATGAGATGAACACAGTAAAAGGATTTGGGGCAATTTTTGTCTGTTCTATTCATTCATGAAAAAACAATAATACATAGTGTTTCTGCTACTTTACTATGTTCTAGTGATCTCTCTATTCAGTCTATTTGTTCTACTGATATTTTTTACAATAAAACAATGAAAAGGCTATCTAAGGACCGCTCCATGAGCTCTCTCGTCCTGTTTTGAAATCTATCATTTCAAATTCAAATCTATTATCCACTATGTCCTATTACAATAACTACTAGTTATTTCCATATAGAGTCGACACTCCATATATGCAGTTTCTTACAGTCCTTCAAGAATTTACAAACAGGTTACAATTAAAAATGTTGTATACACAAATATCTCAACAATCGATTAAATTCTGAATTAAATGCTTGATTTGAAACTCTTTTATTCTTGATATGTCATTCATCTGCCTCCACATGTCTATTGTTGACTTTGAAGGCAATGCTCATGCATCATACTCCTCTAGTTAAAAATTTACATGGACTCATGTCCATGAGCTCCTGCACTGTCTTTCCATGCTTCAAAATATCAGGTTCTGTGACCCAACTTGCATCTTCCATTGGATGATCTTTCCACTTCACTAAATATTCATGATATGTCTTCCTCCTGGTTTTCTTCCCATCCCTCTATTCAATTATTTTCTCCATATGAGGTTTTTTTTCTATGGTTAATTTCTCTTCCCACCAAATTTCTTTCTAATCATCTGATTCTCCTGCTTCATCTCTCCTGTAAGGATACAGGTATGCAACATTGAATATCGACGATATCCCAACATTGTCTAGAAACTCAATCTCATAAGCGTTGGCTATGAATTTCCTAAGAATCTTACATGGTCCTATCTTTTTCATATTCAACTTTTTATACGTTCCCCTCGGGAATATCTCTTTCCTAAAATGAGCTAAAACTTTATCTTCGAATTCAAATTGAACTTCTCTCCTCTTTTGATCAACTCTACTCTTGTATTTTTGGTTGTTGTCCTGTATATGCTCTCTGACTCTGTCATGGAGTTTCTGCATTTTTGTTGAACAATCCTCTGCTGTAGCACTTCTGAACTCATCTTGATTCAAATATCTCAAATCTGTAATCCCTCTTGGTTGTATACCATACACAATTTCAAATAGACTTTTTCCTATGCTCTTGTTCACTGAATTGTTGAATGCGAATTTTTCTTATGCTAGAATATGATCCCATTGTCGACCTTGCTCAGTGACTAAAATTCTTAACAAGTTTCCTAGAGTCCTGTTTACTACTTCAGTCTGTCCATCTGTCTGAGGGTGATATGTTGAACTAAAGGATAAGTTCATCCTGAGCCTCTTCCATAGAGTCCTCCAAAAGTGTCCTACAAATTTGGTATCCTTGTCTGAGACTATGCTTCTCAGCAATCCATGTAGCCTTAGTACTTCTCTAAAAAACAAATTGGCGATGTGTATGGCATCACTTATCTTCTGGAATGGTATGAAATGTGCCATTTTTGAGGATCTATCTACCATAACAAATATGGAATCAATCCCTTTTTGAGTTTTGGGCAATCCCAAAACAAAATCCATATTGATTTCATCCCATGGCCTCTCTGGAATTGGTAATGGATGATACAAACTAGTGTTTTGTTGTCTTCCTTTTGTATACTGAAATTTTTTTCATTTGTTCACAAACTTTTTCACTTCTACTCTCATCCTTGGCCAATAGTACAAATTTCTTAGTTGTGCAGATGTCTTATCGTGACCGAAATGTCTAGCTGAACCTCCACTGTGTTTCTCTTTTAGTAGGTTGTCTGTCATTGAGCATTTCAGAATGCATAATTGGCTCCTTTTGAACAGTAATCCATCCTGGATCAAATATTCAATCCATGTGCTTCTGTCTCCCCATAAAGGATTCTTGCATGCCTCGTAAGCTTATTTGAAATCTGCATCTCCTTGAGGTGTTCTAACCCTAAGGTCTTCACCTGGAATTCCTATATAATCAAACTACTTATGCTCAAAGTATCTACAACTTTGTTAGCATTTCCAACAATGTGTTTAATAACGAAAGTAAAATTATGCATAAATTCTACCCATTTTGCATGTTTTTGATTCAACTTTTCTTACCTAGTAATAAATTGCAAAGCTTGATTATCACTGTACAAAACAAATTCTTTAGGAATTAGATAATGCCTCCATTTTTTCAAAGATTGAATCACTGCATAAAATTCCTTATCATACGTGGAATAATTTTTCTTGGCATCATTCAGTTTCTCACTGAAATAAGAAACTAGCCTATTGTCCTAACTCAAGACTACTCCAATAACTAATCCACTTGCACCACATCTCACCTGAAATGTTTTTCGAAAATCTGCAAGACCAGGATTGGTTGCTCTGTGATTTTCTCCTTCAATACTTTGAAATTTTTTTCATCTTCCTCTTTCCAACTAAAGGAGTTGTGTTTCTTCTTCGTAGTGTCTAGCATGGGTGCACATATGCCACTGAAATTTCTGATAAACTTTCTATAAAAACTCCCTAACCCATGAAAAATTCTTACTTGAAATATGTTGCTCGGAAATGGACATTCTCTGATTTCTCTTACCTTTTCTGGATCCATCTTCAATTGATTTGAAGATATTACGAAACCCAAATATATGAGCTCCCTCTTCATAAAAGAAATTTTCTTCAAATTTATTAGCAACTTCTCTCACTGCAACATTTCCATCACTGATGTCAAATGTCTTAAGTGTTCTTCCTTCATCTTGTTGAAGATTAGTATGTCATCTAGATATACTATGGCGAATTTTCCTATGAAGTCTTTCAACACTTCATTCATCAATCTCATAAATGTGCTTCGTGCATTTGTCAACCCAAATGACATGACCAACCATTCAAAAAATTCTTCATTTGTCTTCAATGTTGTTTTTCATTCATCTCCCTCTCTCATTCATATTTGATAATATCCACTTTTCAAGTCTATATTATAAAAATAGCTTTCTCCACTCAAACATTCCCTCAAATCATCCATCCTGGGTAAATTAAATCTATACATAATGGTTATCTTGTTGATGGCTTGAGAATCTGTACACATTCTCCATCCTCCATCGTTCTTTGGGCTTAGCACAGTTGATACTGCACATGGGCTTAGGCTTTCTCTGACTAACCCCTTATCCAACAATTCCTGGACTTGATTTTTGACTTCCTCATTCTCTCTAGGTGTCAACCTATAAGCTTCTTTGTTTGGTAAACTAGCTCCTGGAATAAGGTCAATATGATGGCTTATACTCTTAATAGGTGGCAATGAGTGTGGTAACTCATCCACAACTATATCAACATAGTTTCCTAACAGTTCCTGGATTTGTATAGGAAAGTCTTCTATAGAAGTATTCGTAAGGATAACTCTAGGCTTCCTCACTACAAGAAACTTGATTTCTTTCTCCTTCTTGACTTCATTCAAGATTTCCTTCCCACTCATGAGAAGTATGCTTGAACTAACTTCTGTATTTTTCTCTTTGTCTTCTATGGGTAATAACATATGTGTTCTACAATTGTTTTCTAGGGTATATGTATTCTTCCTTCCATCAAGAATAACCTTTTGGTCATACTACCATGGTCTCCTCAATAGAATATGATAGACATCCATAGGAATTACGTCACATAATATTTCATCTTTGTAAGCTCCTATTTTAAATTCAACTTGACATTGTTGACTTACCATTACTTGATGTCCTTTCTACAACCACGATACGTTGTATGGTTTCGGATGTGCATTTGTCTTCAACTCCAACTTTTCCACCATATTTTTGGATACTAGATTGTCAGTGCTCCCACTATCTATGATCACCTTACAAGCAGTTCTGAATAGGCTTGTTCCTTGAACTGGTTCCTTTGGTTCCTTCTCTCGTTTAAGAAGAACGTTCCTCATCACGAGGTTATTTCCTCCTTCTATTGCTTCTTCTTCCACATGATTTTTTGGTTCAACAATGTGTGCTTCTCTGCCTTCTCCTTTTCTGTCAGGGAATTCCCAAGATTTGTTTCCTTCTTTACCACAGGTATAACATTTAACCACGCCTCCTCTGGCTCTTCATCTTCCTCTACCTCTGGAGAAATAAATTCTTCCTCCATACTTTCCTTCTTTATAACCTCCACCTTTCTCATGGTGACTATGTTGTTTGTCAACTTCAGGCTTGGACTTCTAGAACTTCTCTCTGCTAGTTCCCTTGCCTCTGCTTGAATTTCCTCCTTTGCTTCATTGGCTTTGTCTCCTAGCCAATTTTTCTTCAGCTTTCAAGGTTGCTTGGTAGGAATCCTTGACTGTTCTAACCGACATCATGATGATCTCTTGTTGTATTTCATATCTCATCCCATTGATATATCTACATGTCTTCTCATCTTCATTCTCTTTCTGTCCAACTCTGATGTTCAGTCGGTAAAATTCTTCAGTGTACTCCTTCACTAATAAACCCATTTGTTTCAAGTTATGGAATCTTCTCTAAAGATTGATTTGGTAATATTCCATGATAAACTTGGCCTTCAACTTGCCTACAATCCTATCCCAGTTTTTAATTTTCTTCTTACCATTTCTCCTACGTTCGGCTTGTATTTCATCCCACCATAACATTGCATGAACTTTCAGTCTTGTCACTGCATGCTTCACCATCTTTTTTTCTTAGATATCTTCATAATCAAAGTATCTATCCATAGCACGTACCCAATCTAACAATTCTTCAACTTCTAAATTGACTTAATACATCAATACCTCTATTCTTTCTCTGGCTCCTATCTTTGAAACAACTTTTATCAAGCAATATCGTACAACATCCTCTCCATCATTTACATCAACCTATGCTTCTTCTCCCTCAACTTCACTGATATCTCCAGTGTCGGGTTATCTCCTCTATGATGTCTCCATGGCATCCAATCTTGCTCGGAGTCGCCTCATTTCTTCTTCCATTCCTGGATTGCCTCTAGGCCTTCTAGGTGGCATGATTTTCACTAAATCACCTACAATAGAAATTGAAAATTTCTTTGATACCAACTTTCCTTCTTTCTCCTTTTGTCTATTTTTTTCAAAAAAACTCAAAATTAGCTCTGATACCAACTGATGCAGCCCCCCTACTTCAACAGGGTCTTCCAACCTCCCGGTCACTCGATCGTTCTCTCTCCTTGAGCTAAAACAACTCTTTGGTCCCTATTGGAACCTTCACTAAAAAAATACACAGGTCCAAATGTGCAACTCAGTCCATGCATACAAGCATCAGACATGAGCTTCACCTCCACACGACCATAGGCCATGACCGCACACCTATACAAAAGGCGCTTCACAATTTCACATGTTGGGACTTTGCGAGTGAGTCAACCCTGACTCCTCCCAATTCTAGAAACTCAAAAAAATAGCTTAATGGGTGTTATATCCTTTCCTTAGCTTCTCTCGTGTGACCATTCTCCATGACCTAGGGCTCATCCTTTAAGCACGTCGAGATTTCACGGATCGAGGATTTACGATACAACTTATCTCCCTTCGCTCGATACCCAAAAGATCGATATTCCTTTGCCACAGATCAATGACTCCAATTATCCTACGATCTAACACTCCAGATCGCGTCAGCATTTCTCCCTCTAAGAGTTTCTACCACCCGTTCAGATCCTCCCAATTCTCAATCCTCTGATCTGTGTGGATCTTCGCCACCTGTCACCCCGGAGCCAACGGCTAGAATGTTTTCACGAGTTCACATTTCATGAATTCTCACAAATCTGCCCTTTGAATTTTCCTCTCTGTGAGTAAGAGAAATGTTGATTTGTTGCTACATGTCCTCTAGTGATGGACGGTGCCGATGAGTTCAGAACTGGTCTAGTGCACTTCCCTTGGGATCCAACCGTTGTTGACCCATGCTCTCAGATCCGACGGTTTCGTTCTGATCTCCTCCTGCATGTGCTCCTTCTGCCTATCTCTGATTGGATGGTTCAGATCCTTTTCTTCTTCTATTGGAAGTTTTCATTTCACGACTTTGGAAAACAAAATCTATCGTCCTCTAGACTCTCGATATCTGATCCTCTGAAATATCCTTTCCAGTGAAATAAAACCAATGGTCTGATCCTCCATTAGATCGATGGCTCACTATCTCTCCTAAGGTTCCACCTCTTCCAGACTTCATAAGATTTCTCAGAGTTCAAAGGTTTTAATATTTGATTCTCCCCTGAGTCCAACTCCTAGATCTCGTCAACACTTGTGAAAGTGCTATCCCTTCTAAGCTTTGTCCCTTGAAAGTATTTCGATCTCCGACTCACACCTTGCATTCCCTGGATTTTTGAATAACTTAGTTTCGAAGGATTTTGTTGAGAAGAAAATGCTTCTCACCAACCTGGCGTTCTTTGGCACTGGTTATTCAAAGCTTGCTGGCTTCTTGACGCTATGCAAACCTTGCACATGGTCTGATTTTCTCTAATTCTGTCTGACATTCTTTGAGTCAATCCGAGACTCAGTTGATGCACTCCTTGCGTTTGATATGGACACCTTTCATACAAGTATCAAAAGAGAAATGATTGAAACTAGACCAACTTTTTCACGAACTCATATAGTTAATCTATAGAAAAATCATACATTAAAGAACTGTAATAAATCATACGCACAGAAAAAAATTCATTCAATCACACATGACATGAACATAGTCCAAGGATTTGGGACAATTTCTGTTTGTTCTATTCATTCATGAAAAAAAAATAATACATAGTGTTTCTGCTACTTTACTCTATTCTACTAATCTCTATATTCTTTCTATTTGTTCTACTAATATTTTTTACAATACAACAATGAAAAGGCTATCTAAGGATTGTTCCACGAGCTCTCTCGTCCTATTCTGAAATCTATGATTTCAAATTCAAATCTATTACCTACTATGTCCTATTACAATAACTACTAGTTATTTCTAGATAGAGTCGACACTCCATATCTACAGTTTCTTATAGTCCTTCAAGACTTTACAAACAAGTTACAATTAAAAATGTTGTATACAAAAATATCTCAATAACCAATTAAATTATGAGTTAAATGCTTGATTTCAAACTCTATCATTGTTGAGATGTCAATCATCTGCCTCCACATGTGTGTTGTTGACTTTGAAGGAGATTCTCCTCCATAAAGCTCTTACACTTTACTAAGTGTAGGAACAATCCTTTCTCTCACTCTTAGAGTGTTCAACAACTCTAATGTGCACTCCTTTCGCTATTCCTTTTGAGCTTGAGAATTATTATGGTGTGCCCATATGGGATGCTCTTCGTGAACTCGAAACAGAGTTCCTACACACATGTTGCATTGGCTTCATAGATTTTTCCAATAACTTTAGTGTGCACTCCTTGCACTAGCCTTGAGAGCCTAGAAACACTCAGAAAACTATAGATAGAGAAATATGTCTAATCCTCCAAAGGGAATATATCATACACACAACATTCATAGCATACATAAATAAACATAGAAAACATTCAAGGAACACATAGAAAATACACATAAGAATCATATGCAGGGAAATATACTCTTTATATTAATATCTGAATGCTTTTTACACTATGTACAAGACTGAACTACAACTGAGTCTCATCTCTTTCTCTCCTCTTCTCTCTTATGCTCTCCTTAGCAACGAACTCCTTGTAATGATAACAACTCCAATGAATTTTTGATACAAATATATTTTTACAAAAGAGGGTATTCTCGCACCTTTCTCCACCTACCTACATTAAATTACATTCAATAAACATCTAGTTTGAATCGTTTCTAGATATAACAATTGTCCGTTGATTATGGTTGGTTGTCTTGATGTCAACCCTTGAAGAAATTGTGGTAGTGAATTTTAGTAGCACAAAGGTTTGGTTAATGGACCCAAGGTTGTTTCATCTATAATGGTATGTGTTTTGATATATTTGTAGGTAATACTATTCTATATGGATAGCACATGTTATGCCAATTCTGGTGGTATGTGGAACGTCACATAACTCCTCACGGTTTGAGAGTTATGGCCTTATGAAGTTGGAGGACCTTCATATGTAGGATTGAATCCCCAAAAGGTCAAACAAGTCAAATAGTCTGAAAGAAGAAATTATTATTTAAATAGTAAATAAAAGTGATAATGTCAAGGAGGATTATTTAAATAATAAATTTAAGTGACAAAATCAAAGGAGATTATAAAGTGAGGTGACAAAGTCAAGGAGGAATATTTAAATGATAAATAAATGGATAACTTTCTAATTATGGAAACTGCTCAACCCTAAAAATAAGGAAAATAGGTTAAGTGACCTAGAAATGGGTTAAGTGACTTAGAAATAGGTTAACTGACTTAGAAATAAGTTGAATGATGTAGAAATGCATTAAGTGACCAAGAAATATGTTAAGTGACTTAGAAGTGGGTTAAGTGACCTAGAAGTTGCTTTTAAGGAATCTACTTAGAGAGTATAAATAAGAGGAAAGTCTCTCTCATTTTATATCACACTTGAACATTTGAATATCTATAGGTGACTAAGGTAACCAAAGGATATCTAAGCCGAATTTCATAGGGAAGGTTAAGAAAACAAGGCCAGAATTCAATGAAGGATAAATTATTTTGATGATGGATTCTAAGGTATGTTATTTACAGGTCATCTCACCATTTTTGCAATAACTTTTTTTTCTAGAATGATTGTGACGGTTAAATTGATAGGCCATTGAGGAAACATATCCAAGTATCTGTGGTAAATAATTTAGCTTGTGGGTCATTTTATTTTCAGAGTTACACTCCGTGAAAAATAGGGTTTGTGGCTAGTCCTGAAAATAGTCTAAAACAAGTGTTTCGAGTAAAAACATCATAACTTCTTCATAACAGATCCAAATTCAGTAAAAAAAAATGTGTTGGTTAGAGTAAATTATGTAGTATTATTTGTAATATTTTCAGATCCATTCAAAAAATATTCCATGCGGGGCACGCTCTACAAGGTCGCTCTCTAGAATAAGCCAAAATTCAGCAAGGTATGCCATTTTTTCTATAACTCCCTTTATGAGAGGTTCCAAGTAGTGCCACCTGGAGGAAATGCATAAAACAAATTGAATAACATTTTGTACTATTTTCAGATCTTTATTCATTATAGGTACATAGTTATGATTATTTCAAGTTAGCGTTGTTGACTAATCCCAAACTAGTCATGTGAGACTAAAGAAAACTTTGATGAAAATGCTAGTCTCTTGCTATGAAAGTTATGGAAGGTTTGAAGGTATGTGATCATATACACCAGGTCTATTATAGAGTTACAAATCATATTTAGTTGATGACATTGATGAGGGATTTTGGTTAAGGTACATGTTGGCTACATGGTTGAGACAAGTAATTGATGAGTTGGCACATACATGAGGTGTATAGTTGATGATGTTGGTACGTATTCACGAGTCATAGTTCATGAGTAGTTGACACATGATTGGTACATACTTGGTACATGGTTGGATGCACTTGTTTATGGTACATGTTGATTACAGGTTGGTGCATGGTTGATGCATTTATTTATGGTACAGGTTGATTACAGGTTTAGGTACAAGTTGATGCATGGTTGATGCATGGTTCGGGTTTATTGGTACAAGTTTAAAACAATATATCTCACAGTGATAGTGTGACAATGGATCCATCATTCTACTTCTACTTCATGGTGGTTTTTCGGGGCAAGGACAAGTGGTTGTAGCCACCTTTCGGTTGTATCCAAAGAACATAGGGAGTTGTAGCCTCCTTCTGGTTATAGCCATAGAATAGGGGAGTTGGAGCTTCCCTCAGGTTGTTTCTTGAGAAACGAGGTGGTTGGATCCTCCTAGTTGGAGCTAGAAAACAAAGGAATTTGGTGCTTCCAACGAATGTAATTTTTGAAGACATATAAGAAAACACATTTTGTGGTTTTCTCTCGCTTTGGGTTTGCACGTAAAACACTAGTGTACTGTGTATGTGTATTATTTTTCATTTCTTCATTGCTTATTTTCTCTCCATTTATTGGATTATAATTCTACATTGATATAACACTGGGATTATATGGTTAAAAAGGATTAAATTGTTATATTATTGATTCACCCCCCCTCTTAGTAATCCAACAATTGGTATCAGAGCAGGTTCCTTCAGAAAGAAGTTTAACCACTGAAATGCAGATCATGGAGAGCAACAACTTGTATAAAAATGGAATACCACAGTTCAATGGACAGAAGGATGCATTTTGGAGCATAAGGATGAAAACATATACACAGGCACAACGATTTGAAATTTGGCAATCAATTGTAGATGGATACACAACACCAATAGTTCCTCCAACAAATGACAAAGCAGTGAAACTCAGTAAGAATAATTCTAAATTAAAAAATGCACTTCTGAATGGTCTTAGTGAAATAGTATTCACCAAAGTTTCACATTGTAAATCTGTTAAAAATATTTGGGACAAACTTCAAAATATTTATGAAGGAGATTCAAAAGTCAAAGAAGAAAATCTACAAACTTATACAGGTTAGTTCGAACAACTTAAGATGAAGGGAGATGAGAATATTGTAGATTACTTTTTACAAGTTGATGAAACAATAAATGCAATGATAGGATTGGGAGAAGAAATCAAAGAATCTGTAATTGTTCAAAAAGTACTAAGATCTGATGCAGGAGAATCTCTCCATGTCAGCTAGCCAGCCAGCTAGCCATGTCGAGCACGTGCATTCAATATGAAGAGAGGCGTAGTCCTCATTAAAATATGAATTGAATGTAAATTAAATGTTTAAGATGTTGAGATGGGAAGTCGTGCCTTTGTGCAGGTTGTATATAAGATCGGCCTTTAATGTTTGTATGGCTGAGATCTAGATCCAGATGCTAGACTAGACAGCCCATTCAATGTAATTGAATAGGGTAGGTAATTTGGAGGGAAGAGCTCGAAGAGCCCCCTCAAATAAAAGATATTCTGTATCTCATTTTGTGTAAGTTGAAGAAGTTGAGAGATAGTTAGAGTCTCCGAGTAGAGAGCGTAAGAGAAGATCCGAGACCTTGTTACAGGCTGTGCTCAGGAACACCTTTGTAAAGAGGCATTTTTATTAATATAAACAGAAGCAGTTTTTCCTGCATGTATTTCTGTATTATGTGTGGATGCCTTGGTGTGTTCTATTTTATGCTGTGAATGTATGCTAAGCATTTGCAGGTTGTTTTGATTTTAGGTGAAGGTCTTTGAGGTTTCATGCCAGGAGGGCGTGACAGAGTACTGCGGTCTCTGAATACCGGTGCATTGAAGCACTTCTGAATACTGCAGGTTCAAAAAAAGACGTGTTGTGGCACGAGAACTGGAATCAACGACTCAGGAGAAGACCTCAAGGTTGTTGAATACCTTGGAGGCAAGGCTGTGTAGAGAAGACATAGTTGCAGACAAAATCTCTGAAGAGTTCTGTGAAGCTCTGCCAAGTGTGCATTAAGCAGGTGCAAGGAGTGCACAGAGGAAGAAGTCTGTTGTGAGTTCTTAAGGAAGAAGAACCAGAATCACTGAGGATTATGAGAGCTCTACCAGGTGGGCATTGAGCAAGTGCAAAGGGGTGCACAAAGGAAGACTTTTGTTGAGAAGCTCGGGGAAGAAACAAAATCCTTGAGGATTCTGGGAGCTCTGCCAAGAGGGCATTGAGCGGGTGCGTAGGTGCACGGGAGGACAGAACTGTTGAACGTTCCGTGAGAAGATACTCTGCCAGGTGGGCATTGAGTAAGTGTGCAGACAAGCACATAAGAGAAGAACTCTTTGAGTTTTGTAATTGAAGGAAGAATCCACCGAGGGATCTTCACAAGGTTGTTGAACACCCTGAAAGACTCAGCAAGAGGTTGCTTGAGAAAATAGAGAGCCAGGAGGCCGCTACATTCTCCATCTATGGGAGAAGGAAGAAAGACAAAATCCCTTAGGGGTCTGAGTGTTGAGAAGCTCAGGAGAGACAACACTCTGTGTGTGTGAAGACTCTACAGAGGCATAGGAGTCATAGAGTCCCTTGAGGATTTGGGTGCAAGAGCTCAGGAGGGACGAGTGCTTTCAGGCATAGAGCATAGCTACAAGGAGTGCAGAGGTTGAAGAACTCTTTGGAGACGTTCATAGTTCCCAGAAGCTCAGGGGGAACAGTGTTTTCATATGCAGGTGAGAACTCAGAGTGAGGAGTTCGTAGAGGAGAAGAAAGGAGAAAAGGTTGAAGCCTTTGAGGAATTGGAAATTCTCCCAAGGCTGGGAAGAAAGTGCAAAAGCTCAGGAGGGAGCATAGTAGCCGTCAAATTGACTGAGGAAGGAGATCTGGAACATTGGTTTCTATGTCCAGGGAGCACCAGAGTAATCATATAGAAGGGGGAGATCGACAACCATTGGATCTCATTCAGAAATCTCGTCAGCCATTGGATCGGGTGAAGGCATGCATAGTTTAGCCTCTGGAGTAAGCGCACAAGAGAAACATATCTGGGTCGTCAAATCTTGAACAGATACCCGTCATCCGTCAGATCAGACAGGAGGTGCACGAGGTTTAACACTTCTCATGCCAGGCAAAAGTCTCGACCGGCATCGGGATATTGGCGTTCGTGAAATCGGGAGTCACGAGGACAAGAAATCGGGAATTTCTATAGGAAACATCGAGGGAAGATATGAGCCATCTGTTAGTGGAGACATGTGGTAGAGATCGAGGCATCGAAAGTTAGGATATCGACATTCCTATGGACAGGAGATCAGGTAAGTCCACCTTGAAAACCCCGACACAAATCTGGGTCGTCCATCTGAGAGAGGACGCGTGTCACGTGATCATCCATTCTGAAGATCCGGGCACTGGACATTGGGATATCGGTGCTTGGGAAATCAGAGTTCCTGAGGTCATGAAAGTCGGGACATCAGAAGTCTTGAAACCGCGAGGAGGAATATGAACTGTCCATTCTTGGGACGTGTTGTAGCAATCAGAGCCATCGGGGAAGGACCCGACAGGAAGTCGTCTATCGGCATTTGGGTCATCGGGATATCGGGAATCCTGGTGACAAGGTGTTTATGCATTTCAGAATCGCGAAGTCCGATTCCCCGACAAGGAGGAAAGTGCCATGGTGGGGGCCAGCTGTCATCATGTCGGAGAAGTGGGAAGTGTTGTTTAAGGGGCCAGTTGTCATCATAGAGGAGAATCGGGATTCGAGGGATCGGGAATCCCGTGAGACAATGCATTTTGGAATTGAAAAGCTTGAAACCCCGATGAAGAGGTAAGACTGCGGTCACGGGGATAACGGTCATATGGGCCAGGAGTCTAGCCAGGAGAGCTAGTGCATAAAGAGCACGTCGGGATTCGAGGAATCGCGAATCCTGAGGATGAATTTTTTTCGACATTGAAAAGTACAAAACCCCGATGAGGAGGTATGGTTGCGGTCATATAGGGGGAGGTCACGTGGACCATGAGCTTAGCTAGAGGGATAATTGAAGTTAGGGGTGCATTGGGAATTTGAAACCCAAAACCCCGAAAGGAGACAAGGCTACGATCTTGTGAGATAGTGGTCATGTGGGCCAGGATTCTAGCCTAGACGGCTAACGAGAGTTGGAGCACATCAGGATTTTGAAGCCCAAAACCCCGAAATAAGGATAAGGTTGTGGTCTTATGAATTAGCGGTCACATGGACCAGAGCATAGCCAAGAGGGATAACGCATAAAGGGTGCGTATCTATGAATTTACTCATCGGATATCGGGGATTCAAGAGGACAGGAAATCTTGACGTCGGGGATCACGAAACCCTGAAAACCCGAAACTGAGTCGGGGAAGATCACGGTTGAGTGAAGAAAGTTGTGACGGTTGAAGGAAGGACCTGTGGATCAGGTTTCTAGCAGGGATTACATAGAGGAATTGAAAGAGCCTCTTTGGATCACATGAGGAATTGAACGATCTTGTGAGCAGGAGAGCGCAACGAGGTGGTGGTCGCGTCTTTCTACTGCATCAAGATCTCTTCCTATAAGATTTGACCCTAAGATATCAACACTAGAAGAAATATCAAATCTAAACTCAATAAGCATGGATGAATTACATGGAATCTTCATAGCGTATGAAATGAGAACTGAACAAGAAAATCTAGATATAAAATAAGAATCCTTCAAAGCATCCAAAAAGTCAAAGAAAAAGGGAAGAAAAAAAGAAGAACATAGCAGTAATAGTGACGTCTCGGAAGATGATGAAGAAGTGGCCAACCTTCTCAAAAGAATAAACAAGAGAACTGACAGTAGGTATAGAGGTAAGCTTCCTTTAATTTTTTTTAATTGTGATGGTATTGGTCATTTTTCTAACAAATTTCCCTATAAGAAAAAGAGAAATGATTAAGGTTACTCAAAAGACAAACAAACATATAAAGCAAGAGAACCAAAAAGAAAGTTTTCAAGAAAATATTATGCACCAAAGAAGACATCTCATCATCAGATTAAGATGAAGTCAGTGATAGTGAGACAAAAAGAGTTATATTCATGGTATTATAAGACTTTGATAAATAAGACTCCAAAGAAGAATATGAAGAAGCCAAAGAAGAATATGAATAGTTTGAAGAAGAAATTGAAGAGGCAGAAGTTGGCTACCTAGAGGAATTAATGTGTTCCATAGAAGTTATCAAAAGAGAAAAGAAGAAAAACAATAAACTACAAGTAGAACTAGACAAGAAAGAAGACACTCAAGAACTAGAACAAATGATCACAAATTTGAAGGTTCAAATAGAAGAAGACAAAAGAATTGAAGAAGCACTTAAAGAACAACTAGAAGAAAAAGGCAAGATCATTGGAAATTTGGAAGCAGAGATTGTCACATTAAGAAAGGATATTCAAAAGAAAAATATGTAGAACAGCTAAAAAAAATTTGATGACATTATCAGTAGTCAAAAATCTCATCACGACAAGTCCGGACTTGGATACAATCAAACAGAAAAATGATCAATCTCCAAAACAATAGACCAAGAAACATATCTAAAAGATTCAAGGAATATCTACAAGGAAGATTATAGGGACACTGTTGGAGTTACTTCACACACACCTAGGATTTATTTTTCCTAAGTTTATTCCTTGTTTATTATTCATAATTTTTCATTATCAAGTCACCTATATTTTAGGGGAAAATATTCCACTTGGATAATATTCTCTTTCAGTCGACACTTCAATTTGACTAATTGAGTTGAGTTTAGATGTTGCATTGATATCATCACCATGCTAATTCAACCTTGCCTTGGGATCATCACCAAAGTGGCTCATTAGCCTTGATTCCCTAATTTAACTCCTCAATACTCACTGTTCAGTGAGTTAACTGAAGATTAGTTGACTAGTTAACTCAACTAGGTGGCAGATCACTCCTGTAACTGCCTGCGAGACTAGAATAGGTGGAAGTTCACTCCCGTAACTGTTGGTGTGTGTCTAGATCACTCTAGACCACAAATATGGTGACTTTTTTCACCTCAAGTTGAAATCATTGAGTTATAAAGAGTATATCATGTGTAAATTATTCATTATTCACAACGGTTAATGAGAATTCTTCCATTCTTTCTCTCCTTCTTCTTCTTTCTCCAATTCTCTCTGCAAATGTGTGTATTATTGTTTAGATATATCTATTCTGTGAAATTTCAACACATTTACATGGTATCAGAGTTGACATACTACTAAGAAAAATCTACACCAAAAAATTTTGCCGGTACAAAAGATTGAAGACAATGGAAATATGGAATTCCAAAAAGAATTCATTCTTACACCTTACAAATATTTTGCATGGAAGGAGAAAATATCCATACATATCTGATCTAGAGGGATGTATAGGTTAAACATGAATACAGATACATAGGCGACATCATCCATAGAAAAATCCAAGTACTTAAATTGCATGGATGAGGCACTTAGAACAATTTGCAGTCTTATTTCTCCCGATCTCCTTTTTCACATATCTTCTTGTAAGACTCCCAATGAAGCTTGGAAAATATTGGAAGGGATCTTTGGAAAAAAAGATGAGATGAGGGGACACATGTTGGATATGGAGCTACTTACATTGGATCCAAAAATCTTTGACAACATCTAAGATTTCTTTACAAAATTCAAGGATTTACTGTCACAACTCAAAGCTTGCGGGGTTGATAAATCAGCGGAGGAGAAACAAATGGTTCTCACCATTCTCTCCAAGAGTGGACATGAATTCTCTATATTCATATCCACATTCCATACTGTCAGATTCGCCTCTAGAGCCACCTGGAAGATGCTTTCTCTTCAGGACTTTATCGAATCCCTAACACAAGAGAAAACCAAGCTCATCAACATGGGCGCAATCAAACGCCCAAGGGTGCATGCACTCACTGTGCATGATGGCAGCCAAAAATATCAGAAATATAAAGATAAATATAAATATAAATATAAGAAGAAATCACATGAACATACGAAGAAGGAAGGGTACACAAAACCCTTCACCGATGCCTCTGGTTCCAAAGGAGAAAAAGGAAGAAAAGGAGAGAAATGCACTTACTGTCACAAAGGATTCCATTCAAAATCCTCATGCATGAAAAAAAAAATAGATCTGATGTCTCAGATAATTTAGAAAAATAAACTTGGAGATCACATCCCCAAGGGTGCAAAGAAGAAGAAGCCAGAAGATCTTAATTCCAAGAAAGGAAATTCTAGCCATGTCTTGATTGCCATCAATCCCTCTCCCAATGCTTGGATCGTAGATTCAGGAGCATCACATCACATGGCTGCCTCAAAAGAAATATATTATTCTTTGGATGCATGGAAAGGTCCTCCCATTTTGATGGGTGGAAACTCTATTGTCAAAGTCACTAGCAAAGGAAGGATTCAACTCACCAACAAAAGTTTCGAGAATGTGTTGCATGTTCCCAAGATTTTTGTCAACCTTCTCTCCATGCATTAGATGACGAATTTCGACACTGGAAAGAGATTCATATTCACACAAAATTTCATGTACATCTACGACATGCAAACCAACTCCAGGGTTGCAACCGGTGAGGTAAATCATCAGTCTAGATTGTATACATTTTTTGAATTCATTGAACCTAATTCTGCTTTACTGCTTACTCATGTTGATGAAAGTAGTAGGATATGGCATGAAATATTTGGACATTTTAATTTCAAATACATGAAACAACTTAGCAAGCACAGATTAGTTGATGGTCTACCAGACATCCATTTCTCCAAGGGACTGTGTGAGGGATGTGTTCTTGAGAAACACCCTCAAGAGAAATTCGACAAAGGAAGGTCTCAACGAGCTTTCGCACCTTTAGATATGATCCACAGTGACCTCATGGGTCCTTTTTCGCATCCATCGATCAACAAAGCAAGGTTTATTCTCATTTTTGTTGATGATTTCTCGCATTTTACATGGATCTAGTTTCTTAGGAAAAAATCCAAGGTCTTTCAACACCTCAAAGATTTCAAAGATTTGGTTGAGACATAGTTCGGAAAGAAGATCAAAGTCCTCTGAACTGATAACGCGAGAGAGTTTGTAAATCATGAGATCCATAATCGTTTCCATGAGTCAGGGATTCATTTGCACCATACAGTTCCCTACACTCCACAGTAAAATGGAGTTGTTGAGAGGAAAAAACATATCTCTAAAGGAGATGGAATCTTGAATGTTGCATGCAAAGTCACTACCATAGAGACTATGGGCTGAAGCACTTAACTGTGCAACATACATCCAAAATATATCTCCTCATAGATCTGTCAAGGATAATATCCCCTATGAGGCTTGGAGTGGCCTCAAAACAGAAGTGACCCACTTTCACATTTTGGTTCTCGTGCATGGGCCTAGAGTCCCTCTCAAAAGAGGAAGGCACTTGATCCACAGAGCACTGAGTGCATTTGTTTTTGGATACCCTGACGATGTGAAGGGATATCAGCTTATTGATCTTTCCTTGGACCAGCTCATCATTGAGCATAGTGTCCAATTCAAGGAAAGTGTCTCGAATGTACCTAAACAGCCGCATGCAGACGCCTTCACTCTTCCACCTATCCGAGATGATGAGCATGCACATGCTGACTCTTATTCAGATGAGATTTTTGATTCAGAGGACATAGATGATTCATATCTAGAGTTAGTATAGTCAGATGCAGAGTCAGAGAATCCATATGTAGTTGCAGAGCCAGAGCAGAGGCCCAAGTGGGCACAAACTACTCTTCAGGATGGAGGGGATCTCGTCAGTGATCCAACCGATACTAGGAGGACTCGATCTGATTTCAAGGAGCCTCTTGTTGTACTCACTACCACTGAACCATTGCCTTCGAGGCATCTTTTCTTGGTTCAGTCTTCATATACATAGTATTATGGCGAGGCTGCCAAAAATCCCTTTTGGGAATCTGCCATGCAAGAGGAGTACAACTCCCTCCTCGAGAACCAAACTTGGGATCTGGTTCCCCTTCCTTCTAGGAGAAAACTTGTCAGATGTAGATGGGTCTACAGGACAAAGAGTGCAGTGGATGGACAGATCAACAAATACAAAGCCAGGCTTATTGCCAAAGGATTTCAATAGGTTCATGGTATTGACTATGATGAGAACTTCGCTCCAGTAGTGAAGATGGATTCCATACGATTGGAACTTTCCATTGCGGCAGCCAAGGGATGGGAACTCCATTAGATGGATGTGAAGATTGCATTTCTTCGTAGTGATATCTCTGAGGAGATGTACATGGATCATCCCCAAGGATTTATGCAGGACTCATCTTTTGTCTGTCGATTGAAGAAGTCACTTTATGGCCTCAAGAAGGCTTTGAGGGCATGGTATCCCAAGATTGACTCCTACCTATTGTCACAGAAATTTGTACGTTGTAAATAAGACATGAATGTATACATGCTCAGGACGCCTGATTCACTTCTACTTTTAGTTATGTATGCCGATGATTTGTTGATCACTAGTTGCTCGACTTCAGCAATTGCTGCAGTCAAGAGGATTCTTCATGACAGGTTTTTGATGACGGACATGGGTCTGCTACAATTCTTCCTTGGACTTAAGATCAGTCAGGATGCATCAGGCATCAAACTGGTTCAAGCCAAGTATGCATGAGATATCCTTGAGAGATTTCACATGAAATATTGCAAGTCTGCTCTGACTCCTTTCCTATCAGGAGTCAAACTTGAGGATGGTGGGGAGAATCCACTGGTTGACAACACACTGTACATATAGCTAGTGGGGATCTTGTTGTATATTACACACTCCAGACTAGACCTCTCATATGTAGTTGATGCAGTTTCCAGGTTCATACAGGAGCCGCATGAGCTACATTGGAAAGATGCAAAGTGTATCCTTTGATACGTACATGGAACCATCACCTTTGGGATTTATTATGTAGAAGACTCTACATTAGATCTCATTGGTTTTACTGATTCCGACTGGGTTGGTGATAGCATTGATCACAAGTCCACATCTAGTTACTCACTCAGTCTTGGTTTGGGGCCTATCTATTGGTCGAGTAAGAAGCAAGTTTCCCTTGCTCTATCTTCAACCAAGGTAGAGTACAGAGGGGTAGTTAACATAACCATTCAGTCTATGTGGCTACAACATTTTCTCATTGAGTTGGGCATTATGTTTCATCGGTTGATTGTCATCTGGTGTGACAACCAGAGCACTCTGAAGTTCTGAAGAGATCCATTTCAGAGGCAGTGGAAGAATCACATCAAGATCCACATGAAATACATCTAGGACTTAGTACACGAGGGGATCATCAACTTACAGTTATGTCCTTCAGGAGAATAGACGATAGACATTTTCACCAAGACCTTCACTGAGAAGAACTTCCATTCTCTGCGAGGTCATCTTGGAGTGATGGACACCGTTGCCTAGAAACTGTAGTTCTTATTTTTACATATATTATACCTTGAGGGGGGGGGTTTCCCATGAGGTTTTCCCTATTTGCTCACTTTATTTTCAATGTATATTTTGTACTTGGGTTCCTAACATGGCCTCGTTGCCGAGACCCAATCTTTATTTTCACCATAGTGATGTTCAGGGGGGTGTTGGAGTTACTTCAACACACCCAGGATTTATTTTTCCTAAGTTTATTGCTTGTTTATTATTCATAATTAGTCATTATCCAATCTCCTATATTTTAGGGGAGAATATTCCACCTGGATAATATTCTCTTTCAGTTGACACTTTAGTTTGACTAGTTGAGTTGAGTTTAGATGTTGCATTGGGATTATCACCATGCAACATTGGGATCATCACCATGCTAATTCTAACTTGACTTGGGATCATCACCAAAGTGGTGCATTAGCCTTGATTCCCTGAGTTAACTCCTTACTACTCATTGTTTAGTCAGTTAACTGAAGACTAGTTGACTAGTTAACTCAACTAGGTGGCAGTTCACTCTCGTAATTGCCTGAGAGACTAGAATAGGTGGTAGTTCACTCCCATAACTAATGGTGTGTGTCTATATCACTCTATACCACCACTATGGCAACTTGGTTCACCTCAAGTCGAACTCATTGAGTTATATAGAACAATTAATGAGAATTCTTCCATTCTTTCTCTCCTTCTTCTCATTTCTCCAATTCTCTCTGCAAATGTCTCTATTATTGTTTATCTAGATCTATTCTGTATAGGTTCAACACATTTACAGACACTCCTCCACTGACAATATTCATATTTCAGATTCAACAACCGACAAATAGCCTCAGGAAAAAGAAGAATTCATAAGAGTACCTCCTTCCAGAAGATCTTCAACTCCCAGGTATCAAACTATATTTTTTGGTTTATGTTATGTATGTAATAATTTTGGACATAAATCTATGAATTGTATAGATAACAACAAGAACAAAAACAACTTTGAAAGTCATACACAAAGGGGTTATCCAAGAAGGCCCAGTGAAACACAAAGAAGAAGTTACAACAGGTTTGAATCTTTGAGCATTGAAGTGGAATGTTACAAATGAAACAATTTTGGACACATGGCCAAATATTGTACAATGACAATCCCTCCTAGAGAACCACAACAAAATAACAACAGTCACAGACAAAAACCTCAGAAAAGGACATGGATAAGAAAGCAGGATCAATATAGAAATGAAGAATGCACACTCTCTCTACAAGATAACCAGAAGAAATGTGGTTGGTATGTTGACAATGGGTGTTCAAAACACATGACATGTGATAGATATAGGTTTCTTACATTACAAAATGAAAGAGATGGATCGAGCTCCTTCAGAAATGACGATTCAACCAAAATCATTGGAAATGACACAACCATAATTGGGAACATGAATACAAAGGCATAAAATGTTCTTCTAGTATAAGATATGAAACATAATATTATAAGTTTGATTCATATGTGTGACCAAGGTCATAAAGTTACTTTTGATTCACAAAAGAGTGAGATAAGAAAAGAAGGTTTATGAAAAATGATTGCTACAACTGCGAGAACTTCAAACAACATATATGTGTTAAGTGAAATTGGAAATGAAAAGTGTTGTCTAGGAAGGTAAGATGAAATTTGGCTATGACACAAAATAATGGGTCACATACATTTTGATAAACTTGTCAAAGATAGCAAAAGAGAAGCAGTCAGAGAAATTCCCCAGATCATGAAACCAATCAACACTTTATGCAAGCATTGTCAACAAGGAAAGCAAACAAAGACCAGATTCAACTCAAAGGAATATTCAACGACAAGACCATTGGAAATTATGCATATTGATCTAGTTGGACCAACTACAACAAAGGGCTTAAAAGGTGAGAAATAATTTATGTTATTAGTTGATGATTATACAAGAATGACTGCAATTTTCTTTCTCAAGAATAAGTCATAATCTTTTGAAAAATTCAAGATCTACAAGGAAATGGATGAAAACGAAATGGATTCAAAAATCAAATGCTTGAGATCTGATAATGGAGGAGTTTTCACTTCAAAGGAATTTATGGACTACTGCAATAGTCATGGAATAAAACAGAAATTCTTCGTTGCTAGGACACCTCAACATAATGGAGTTGTTGAAGGAAAGAACATGACAATACATGAAATGGCTCAAACAATGCTAATGGATTCAAAATTGACAGATATGTTTTTGACACAGGCAGTGCATACAATAGTTCACATTCAAAACAGATTAATGCTCAGAAACAACACTGAAAAAACTCCTTACGAGCTATGGAAAGGAAGACCAACAAATGTAAAGCACTTTAGAGTTTTTGGAAGCAAATGCTACATCAAAAGAGAATATGGTAGAATGGGAAATTTTGATTCTTATGTGGACAAAGGAGTACTTGTTGGGTACTCAAGTACAATAAAATCATACAAGTGTTACAACTTGAGATTGAATAAAGTGGTGGAAAGCATCAACGTAACAATTGATGAAACAGGTAGACAAAAATTAAAGGTAGAAGAAAATGAATCAATGGAACAACTTTATGAAGAATAAAAAAAAGATGAAAAAGAAGGGGAAGACGAAGAGGATCTGATAGAAACAAAAGAGAAAGTTCAACAAGTAACTCCAAAAACACCTAGCAGATGAGTACAAAAGAATTATCATTCAGATCAGATTATCGAAAACAAAGACGTTGGAGTTGAGACTAGAAGAAGAATTTGTTCACTATAACAAACACACCTAGCACTCACATCTATGATTGAACCAAACTATTTTGAAGAGGCCAAAAAGGATGAATTTTGGAACAAGGCCATGGATGAAGAATTGGATCAAATTGAGAAAAATGACACTTGGGAATTGGTTCACAGACCAAAGGATAAGAATGTGATCGGCAGAAAGTCGATATACATGAATAAATTGAATGAATATGGACATGTTACAAGGAACAAAGACATATTAGTATGTAAAGGATTTGCACAGGTTGAAGGAATCGACTTTGAAGAGACATTTTCCCTAGTTTCCAGAATGAAAGCAATCTGATTTATTTTAGCTTATGCATGCTCCAAAAATATTAAAGTGTATCAGATGGATGTAAAATCAACTTTTCTAAATGGGGAACTTGAATAAGAAGTCTACATTGAACAACCAGAAGGATTCTAGTTGTCAGAGAACACAGATTATGTGTGTAAATTAAAGAAGGCCTTGTATGGTCTAAAACAGGCTCCTAGAGCATGGTTCTCTATACTGGATAAATATCTACAGTAGGCAGGGTTTAGAAAAGGAAGTGAAGACAACAACCTCTACATCAAGGTAAGTAAATATAGTACTTTATTAAATGAAGTTTATGTTGATGATATTATTTTTGGTAGTGATGATGACATGTTAAGACAAAAATTTGCAAAGGATATGCAAAATGAATTTGAAATTTCATTACTTGGAGAACTATCCTTCTTTCTAGGACTTCAGATACGTCAAAGAAACCAAGGAATTTTTATTTCTCAAACCAATTATATTAGAGAAATGCTAAAGAGGTTTGGAATGGAAGATTGCAAATAAGTTATCACTCCCATGAAAACTAGTTGCAAGTTAAGCAAAGATGGTGATTCAAAGTCTATAAATCAGAGGCAATATATGTATATGATTGGTTGCCTACTATATGTGACAAAATCTAGACCATATGTAATGCAGGTAGTTGGAAAGGTGGCACGATTTCAAGCAGCACCAAAGGAATCACATGTGTTAGCAGTGAACAGGATTTTCATATATCTCAAAGGAACAAAAGAGTTTGGATTATGGTATCCAAAAGGAAAGGATATATCTCTTATTGCCTACACAAATGCAGATTGGGGAGGTTGTATTAATGATTGAGGAAGCTCCAGTAAAGAAGAATTCTACTTGAGTGAGTGTTTAGTATCATGGCTAAGAAAGAAACAATCATCATTATCTCTATATATAGTCGAGACAAAGTATATTATAGAAAAAAGATGTTGTACACATGTTATTCGGATGAAACAAACTCTGACAGATATAAAGGTTGAATATGATGAGCCCATTCCAAACTATTGTGATAATATAAGCTCCATCAGTATCTCAAATAAGAGGGTGATACACTCCAAGATGAATCACATTCCAATCAAGTATCACTTTCTACGAGAACAGCTTGACGAAAAGAACATCAGAGTTGAGTATGTGGGCACAAAAGAACAAGTGTAATACATATTTACAAAACCACTTCCATAGGAAGCCTTTGAGTATCTTCACCAAAGAATCTGAGTTATTTCTACTCCAAAATGAATGATTTTCAATGCTTATCTTATATGTCTTAGATGTACAAGAGGAAGCACCATAAAGAGGACATTTTAGTTAAGGGGAGAAACCTCAGATGGAAATATACATTTTCCATTGATGACAAAGGGGGAGAGATTTATCAGATGCAGAGGACAGAGGCGTGATTCCAAGGGGAGAAATGGTCACAAATATGCATAGGACAGAGGCATGGTTCCAGGGGGAGCATGAGTGATATCATTTTAGTATTGCATCAGAGTGTTTCCATCAATGCCAAAATGGGAGATTGTTGATTAAGGTTGGTTTTCATTGATGTCAACCCTTGAAGAAAGTCCGGTGGTGAATTCTGGTAGAACAAAGGTTTAGGTAATGGACCCAAGGCTTTTTCATATATAATGGTATGAGTTTTGATATATTTTTAGTTAATACTATTCTATATGGATAGTACATGTCATGTCATTTCTGGTGGTATGTGAAATGTCACATAACTCCTCACGGTTTGAGAGTTATGGCCTTACGAAGTTGGAGGACCCTCATATGTAGGCTTGAAGCCACAAAAGGTCAAAGAAGTCAAAGAGATTTCAAAGAATTTAAATAGTAAAGAAAAGTGACAAAGTCAAGGAGGATTATTTATATAATAAAGTGAAGTCACAAAATCAAAGAAGATTATAAAGTGAGGTGACAAAGTCAATGAAGAATATTTAAATGATAAAAAAATGGAGAACTTTCTAATTATGGAAAGTGGTTAACCCTAAAAATAGGTTAAGTGACCTATAAATGGGTTAAGTGACCTAGAAATAGGTTAAGTGACCTAGAAATAAGTTGAGTGCCCTAGAAATGGGTTAAGTGACCTAGAAATAGGTTAAGTGACCTAGAAGTGGGTTAAGTGACCTAGAATATGATTTTAAGGAAGATACTTGGAGAGTATAAATAAGAGGCAAGGCTCTCTCATTTTATACCAAACTTGAGAATATTGAATATATATAGGTGACTAAGGTAACCAAATGACATATAAGCCAAATTTCAAAGGGAAGGTGAAAAAAAAGAAGTTGGGAATTAAAGGGAGGATAAATGCTTTTGATGATTCTTTCTAAGGTATGTTATTTAGATGTCATCTCACCATTTTTGCAATAACGTTTTTTATAGAATGATTCTGACCATAAAATTGCTAGGCCATTGAGTAAACATATCCAAGCATCTAGGGTAAACAATTCGGGTTGTGGTTCATTGTATTTTTGAAGTTACACTTCGTGGAAAATAGGGTGTTGGCTAGTCCTGAAACTAGTCTAAAACAAGTGTTTCGAGTACAAACGTCATAACTTATTCATAAAAAATCCAAATTCAATAAGAACAAATGTTCTAGTTAAAGTATTATTTGTAGAATTATATGTAACATGTTCAGATCTATTCAACAAATATTACGTGTGAGGCACGCTCTACAAGGTCACTCTCTATAATACGCCACAATTCAACAAGGTATGCCATTTTTTCTATAACGCCTTTTTTGAGAGGTTCCAAGTAGTGCCACCTAGAGTAATTGCATAAAACAAATTGAAGAACATTGTGTAATATTTTCAGATATTTATTCATTACAAGTACATAGTAATGATTATTTCAAGTTAAGGTTGTTGACTAATCCCAAACTAGTCATGTGAGACTAAAGAAAAGTTTGTTGAAAATGCTAGTCTCTTGTCGTGAAAGTTAAGGAAGCTTTGCAGGTATGTTATCATATACACTAGGTCTATTGTAGATTTACAGATCATATTTGGATGATGAAATTGATGAGGGATTTTTCTGAAGGTACATGTTGGGTACATGGTTGAGACAAGTAGTTAATGAGTTGGCATATACATGAGGTGTATAGTTGATGATGTTGGTATATATTGATGAGTTATAGTTGATGAGTAGTTGACACATGATTGGTACATACTTGGTACATGGTTGGATGTACTATGGTACATGTTGATTACAAGTTGGTGCATGGTTGATGCACTTATTTATGTTACAGATTGATTATAGGTTGAGGTATAGGTTGATGCATGGTTCAAGTTTATTGGTACAGGTTTGCAGTGACATATCTGACATTGATAGTGTGACAATGGTTCCATCATTCTACTTCTACTTCAGGGCGGTTGGACAGGGAAATGACAGATGATTGTAACCACCTTCCAGTTGTAGCCAGAGAACATAGGGGGTTGTAGTCTCCTTTTGGTTGTAGCCAGAGAATAGGGGAGTTGGAGCTTCCCTTAGTTTGTAGCTTGAGAAACAAAGGGGTTGGAGCCTCCTTCCTGTTGCAGCTAGAAAACAAAGGAAGTTGGTGCTTCAAATGAATGTAATTCTTCAAAACATATAACAAAAAGCATTCCATGGTTTTATCCTACTTTGGGTTTCCATGTAAAACACTAGTTTATTGTGTGTGTGTATGATTGCTCATTTTTTCATTGCTTATTTACTCTGCAGTTATTGGATGATAATGCTACATTGATATAACACTTGGATTATATGGTTAAAAAGGTATTAAATCTCTCTATTACTGATTCACCCCCCCCTCTCAGTAATCCAACAATTTGTATCAGGGCAGGTTCCTTTAGAAATCTGTTTAACCACTGAAAGGTAGATCATGTAGAACAACAACTTGTATAAAAATGGAATACCACAGTTCAATGGACATAAGTATGCATTTTGGAACATAAGGATGAAAAAATATATACAGGCACACAGACTTGAAATTTGGGAATCAATTGTAGATGGATACACAACGCCAGTAGTTCTGCCAACAAATGACAAAGCAATGAAACTCAGTCAAAATAATTCCAAAGAAAAAAATGCACTTCTGAATGGTCTTAGTGAAATGATATTCACCAAAGTTTCACATTGTAAATCCGCTAAAGAGATTTGGGACAAACTTCAAAATATTTATGAAGGAGATTCAAAAGTCAAAGCAACAAAGCTTCAAACTTACAGAGGTTAGTTCGAACAAATTAATATTAAGGAAGATGAGAATATTGCATCTTACTTTTTACAAGTTGATAAAATAGTAAATGAAATCATAGGATTAGGATAAGAAATCAAAGAATTTGTAATTGTTCAAAAAGTACTAAGATCTCTTCCTATGAGATTTGACCCTAAGATATCAACACTAGAATAAAGATCAGATCTAAAATCAATAAGAATGGACGAATTACATGGAATCTTTACAACATATGAAATGAGAACTAAACAGGAAAATCCAGATATCAAAGAAGCATCCTTCAAAGCATCCAAAAAGTCAAAGCAAAAGGGAGGGAAAAAAGAAGAACACAGCAGAAGTAGTAACATCTGAAAAGATGATGAAGAAGTGGCCAACTTTGTCAAAAGACTAAACAAGGGAACCAACAATAGGTATAGAGGTAAGCTTTCTTTAATTTTTTTTAATTGTGATGTTATTTGTCATTTTTCTAACAAATGTCCTTATAAGAAAAAGATAAATGATGAAGGTTATTCAAAAGGCAAACAAACATATAAAGGCAAAAGAACCACAAAGAAAGTTTCCAAGAAAATATTATGCACCAAACAAGACATCTCATCATCATATGAAGATGAAGTCAGTGACAGTGAGACATAAATAGTTATATTCATGGAAGTAGAAGACTCTGATAAAGAAGACTCCGAAGAAGAATATGAAGAAGTCGAAGAAGAAATTGAAGAAGCAAAAGTTGACTACCGAGAGGAATTAATGTGTTCCATAGAAGTTATCAGAAGAGAAAAGAAGAAAAAGAAGAAACTACAAGAAGAACTAGACAAGAAAGAAGACACTCGAGAACAAAAACAGAAGAGAAAGTTAAGAAAGTAACTCCAAAAACACCTAGCAGACGAGTACAGAAGAATCATCCTTCAGACCAGATTACCAGAAACAAAGACGCAGGAGTTGATAATAGAAGAATAATCTGTTCACCAGAACAAATGCACCTAGCACTCACATCTATGATTGAACCAACCTATTTATAAGAGGCCAACAAGGATGAATTTTGGAACAAGGCCATGGCTGAAGAGTTGGATGAAATAGAGAAAAATGACACTTGGGAATTAGTTCCAAGACCAAAGGATAAGAATGTGATTGACACAAAGAGGGTATACATGAATAAATTTAAATAATATGGATAAGTTACAGGGAACAAAGCCAGATTGGTATGTAAAGAATATGCACAAGTTCAAGGAATCGACTTTGAAGAGACATTTTCCCCAGTTGACAGAATGGAAGCAATCTGATTGCTTTTAGCTTATGCATGCTCCAAAAATATTAAAGTGTGTCAAATGGACATAAAATCATATTTTCTAAATGGGGAACTTGGAGAAGAAGTCTACATTGAACAAACAGAAGAATTTCAGTTTTCAGATAACACAGATTATGTGTGCAAATTAAAGAAGGCCTTGTATGGTCTAAAACAAGCTCCCAGAGCATGGTACTCTAGACTGGATAAATATCTATAGCAGGCAGGGTTCAGAAAAGGAAGTGCAGACAACAACCTCTACATCAAGGTAAGTCAATCTAGTATTTTATTAATTGAAGTTTATGTTGATGATATTTTTTTTGGTAGTGATGATAACAGGTTAAGCCAAAAATTTGCAAAGGATATGCAGAATGAATTTGAAATGTCATTACTTGCAGTACTATCCTTCTTTTTGGGACTTCAAATACATCAAATCAACCAAGGAAATTTTATTTCTCAAACCAAGTATATCAAATAAATGCTAAAGAGGTTCGAAATGGAATATTGCAAACCAATTATCACTCCCATGCAAACAAGTTTCAATTTAAGCAAAAATGATGATTTAAAGTCTATAGATCATAGGTAATATAGGACAATGATTGGTAGCCTACTATATGTGACAGCATCCAGACCAGATTTAATGCAGACAGTTGGACAGGTGGAATGATTTCAAGCAACGCCAAAGGAATCACATGTGTTAGCGGTGAAGATAATTTTCAGATATATCAAAGGAACGTAAGAGTTTGGATTATGGTATCCAAAAGGAAAGGATATATCTCTTACTACCTACACAGATGCAGATTGGGTAGGTTGTATTGATGATTGATGAAGCACCAATGGAGCATCGTTCTACTTGGGTGAGTGTTTAGTATCATGGCTAAGAAAGAAACAATCATCAATATCTCTATTTACAACCGAGGCAGAGTATATTGCAGCAACAACATGTTGTACACAGGTTCTTTGGATGAAACAAACTTTGACAAATATACAGGTTGATTATGATGAGCCCATTCCAATATATTATGATAATACAAGCACCATCAGTATCTCAGAGAACCTGGTGATGCACTCCGAGATGAAGCACATTCCAATCAAGTATCACTTTCTACGGGAACAGGTTGCAGAAAATAACATCAGAGTTGAGTATGTGGGCATAAAATAACAAGTGGAAGACATATTTACAAAACCACTTCCACGGGAATCCTTTGAGAATCTTTGCCAGAGACTTGGAGTTATTTCTACTCCAAAATGAATGTGTTTTAATGCTTATCTTATATGTCTTAGATGTACACAAGGAAGCACCATAAAGAGGAAAATTTAGTTAGGGGGAGAAACCCAAGATGGAAAGATACCTTTGTCATTGATGACAAAGGGGGAGAGATTTATTAGATGCAGAGGACAAAGGCATGATTCCAAGGGGAGAAATGGTCACAAAGATGCATAGGACAGAGGCATGGTTCTAGGGGGATCATGAGTGATATGATTTCAGTATTGCATCAGAGTGTTTCCATCAATGCTAAAGGGGGAGATTGTTGATTAAGGCTGGTTTTCATTGATGTCAACCCTTGAAGAAAGTCTCGTAGTGAACTCTGGTAGCACAAAGGTTTGGGTAATGAACCCAAGGTTGTTTCATGTATAATGGTTTGTGTTTTTATATATTTGCAGCTAATACTATTCTATATGGATAGTACATGTCATGCCATTTCTGGTGGTATGTGGAATGTCATATAAGTCCTCAGGGTTTCAGAGTTATGGTCTTACGAAGTTGGAGGACCCTCATATGTAGGCTTGAAGCCCTAAAAGGTCAAAGAAATCAAAGAGCTTGCAAAGAAGAAATTATTATTTAAATAGTAAAAAAAAGTTACAAAGTCAAGGAGGATTATTTATATAATAAAGTGAAGTCACAAAATCAAAGAAGATTATAAATTGAGGTGACAAAGTCAAGGAGGAATATTTAAATGATAAAAAAATGGAGAACTTTTTAATTATGGAATGTGGTTAACCCTAAAAATGAGGAAAATAGGTTAAGTGGCCTAGAAATGGGTTAAGTGACCTAGAAATAGGTTAAGTGACCTATAAATAATTTGAGTGACCTAGATATGGCTTAAGTGACCTAGAAATAGGTTAAGTGACCTAGAAGTGGGTTAAGTGACCTAGAAGTGGGTTAAGTGACCTAGAAGATGATTTTAAGGAATCTACTTGGAGAGTATAAATAAGAGGCAAGGCTCTCTCATTTTATATCACACTTGAGAATATTGAATATCTATAGGTGAATGAGGTAACCAAAGGATATCTAGGCCACATTTTAGAGGGAATGTGAAGAAAATAAAGCCGAAATTCAAGGGAGGATAAATTCTTTTGATGATGCTTTCTAAGGTATGTTATTTACAGGTCATCTCACCATTTTCACAATATTTTTTTTTTTTCTATAATGATTCAGACCATGAAATTGATAGGAAATTGAGGAAACATATCCAAGTATATGTGTTAAAAAATTCATCTTGTGGTTCATTATATTTTTGGAGTTACACTCCATGGGAAATAGGGTTTGTGGCTAGTCCTGAAACTAGTCTAAAACATGTATTTCAGGTAAAAACGTCATAAATTCTTCATAGCAGATCCAAATTTAGTAAGACCAAATGTGTTGGTTAGAGTACAACATGTGTTATTCTTTGTAACATGTTTAGATCCATTCAACAAATATTCTATTTGGGGCACGCTCTACAAGGTCGCTCTCTAGAATAAGTCAAAATTCAGTAAGGTATCAAAATTTTTGCTATAAATCATTTACTGAGAGGTTACAAGTAGTGCCACCTCGAGGAATTGCATAAAACAAACTGAAGAACATTGTGTACTATTTTATATATTTATTCATTACAGTTACATAATTGTGATTATTTCAAGTTAGGGTTGTTGACTAATCCCAAACTAGTCAAGTGAGGCTAAACAAACATTTGATGAAAATGCTAGTCTCTTGTTGTGAAAGTTAAGGAAGGTTTGCAGGTATGTGATCATTTAAACCATGTCTATTACATAGTTACAAATCATATTTGGATGATGAAATTGATGACGGGTTTTGGCTAAGGTACATGTTGTGTACATGGTTGATGCAAGTAGTTGATGAGTTGGCACATACATGAGGTGTATAGTTGATGATGTTGGTACATATTGATGAGTAATAGTTGATGAGTAGTTGAAAAATTATTGGTACATACTTGGTACATGGTTGGATGCACTTTTGTATGGTATAGGTTGATTACAGGTTGTTTGGTACAGGTTGGTGCATGGTTGATGCAGTTATTTTTGTTACAGGTTGATTGCAAGTTAAGGTACAGGTTGATGTATGGTTGATGCATGGTTCAAGTTTATTGGTATAGGTTTACAACGGTATATATCACAGTGATAGTGTGGCATTGGTTCCATCATTCTACTTCTACTTCAGGGCGATTGGATGGGACAACGACAGGTGGTTACAACCACCTTTTGGTTGTAGCTAGAGAACATAGGGGGTTGTAGACTCCTTCTGGTTGTAGCTAGAGAATAGGGAAGTTGGAGATTCCATCAGGTTGTAGCCTCCTTCCAGTTGCAGCTGTAAAACAATGGAAGTTGGTGCTTCTAGTGAATGTAATTCTTCAAGACATATAAGATAAAGAATTTTGTGGTTTTATCCCCCTTTGGTTTTCCACGTAAAACACTGGTGTACTTTGTCTGTGTATGATTTCTCATTTTTTCATTGCTTATTTCTCTGCAGTTATTGGATGATAACTCTACATTGATATAACACTTAGATTATATGGTTAAAAAATGATTAAATTTATCTATTACCGATTCATCCCCCCTCTCAATAATCCAACACTATCATCCATTAAAGACGACTCTACATGTGGCCTGTACAATTACAATGGCTCAGCTTTCCTTGACCCTAAAAACATTAAATACATTAAATTTGTAAATTTAAGTTCAAAAATGAGAGGGATGACGCCTCTCTTCCCTTGTAATTCGTTCATCCTAATGCGTTGTTGTGATAGCGTATTGATGTGCTAGCGATTTGGTGTGATGTTCCTGAATCATTGATATTTGACCATAATTCTTGATAAAATTGCAATAATATTCTTTTAACCCTAATAATCTTCTAAGTTTCTTCATGAGTTTATTAGGGTCCACTTTTACACCTTCAAGGGATATAATATGACCC
>SNQJ01S0005785.1:27887-40690 GCA_010110895.2 Picea sitchensis
CCGTCGGATTGCCTAACTACAAATGAATACTAATGCATACTAAAGAAACACACTTTTACCTAACGACATATTAGACCAAGTAGATCTTAACTAACTCCTAAGTGTCTAAATATCCTAACAAAAGGATGCTGAAAGCACTCGACACTCACCAAGAAAAAAATGAGTACCTGTGTGCGAGCTTAAAAGCGAGTTGTAGGTGCATTTTGGGCAAGAAAATATGAATAGTTGGTTTGGATGGCAAAAATAATGCATGGTTAAGTTTTTGGTTTTGGTTGATTAACCTGAACTTTGAACTTATTAGTCCAATATGGCCTTTTTAAAGTCTAAGTTAGCCCTCGGCCTTTATGCAGAATTATATACAAAAATTAGATAATATTTTTTAGCAAAAAGTATTTTGGCCTCGGACCAATCTCCTAATGCTCGACACCAAGGGATAAGCCTATTCAATACACATACAACAAACACACAAACCAAAGTCAGCACCTGTTCACAGACCAACAGCAAACACACGAGCCAGGACAGCGCAAACACCAAACCCCAAATCCCAAGCCTCGGGCTCATTTCATTGATACAACGTATGACTGTTGATTAATATAATCACTTAAAGCTCAGTCTATCGTGTGAATGTGGGATATTTCCCATAGGAAACCTAATATATAAAACGCAGTGTTTAAAACCCTATGACAGGTGTTGAATCAGATTAAAGGTGTCCAACGCAGAGAGAAATGCATGCATAGAAGGCGACTGTGCATACCAGGTGGGCTTATGAACACTAATTTGGCAGTGCCACCGGTGACAGAGATAAATGGTAATCTTGAAGGTATCATTTAATACTTTTCTTAGCGTTACATGTGGGAGACTATCTATTCGCCACAGGAGAAGGAGGGATATTTTTCTTCATAGTTGACCGGTTTCTTAGATTCTGTCAATCTCGAAGCGATGTTGATTTGCTTTCAACAAAGTATTTTCCATGCGGAACATTCAAATTGGTTATATCAAAGCCACCAGTTATAGTAATCTGATTCTGGTTACTGGCGGCATTGGAATTTCTCCATTTGTGGCTATCTTGCAAGACCTTCTTCATCGTATCGAACAGGGCCATTTTGGATTACCAAGAAATATATTGCTGGGCAGTCAAAAAATAAAGGGAGCTTTGTTTCTCAACTTGCTGAAATCATGGCAGGCATCAAGACTGCACAGAAGATAGCAGAGTTTTGGTTACAGGTTGTTGGTGAGCTAAGGCGACTTTGGAATGAAGGATAGCCAATACCATAGTTGCCAATTGATGACAATCCAGACTTACAATATTGCCATTTGCATCAACGACTTCAAGTTATAAACTGTTGTATTGCCAGGAAAAAGCGATGCCTTGCAGCTCTAAGAATGCTCGATTCAGGAAATGTGGAAGACGATCCTAACAATAAATACCAGGTGACTTATCCTGTCTATGGAACATGGGCACAGAATTTGAATACAATTTCTCCTGCATTATATGCAAAAACTAAGATAGGGGAGCTATTGAAGAAAAGTCTGATGGACATTTGGGGACAGTAAGTTTTCAGGAATCACCTATTATGTCAACATACTTGGTTGCAAACTTGGTCATGGGCATTGGGTTATCCCTGTCACTTTATGCTATGGTTCATATAGTGCCCTTAAAAATGCACTATTACATGAAAAGCTTGGAAGTGTCAGCCTGCCAGGGATAGCAGATTCCCAAGAAAATGTTGGTTCCCAACCAAGCTGGATAAAGATAAATGTTGGACAGACTGCATTTTATCGTGTGCAATATGATGATGAGTTTTCAAAAAGACTAAGGTCTGCAATAGAAGCAGGATTTTTGGATGCCACCGATAGGTTTGGTGTTTTGGATGATACGTATGCATTATGCTCTGCCTGCAAGCAGCCATTATCAACATTACTTTCTCTGATGGATGTTTACAGAAAAGATCTCGACTATTCTGTGCTATCGTGCTTAATTGATATTGCTTACAAAGTTTCTCGCGTGGTCAGTAATGCTATCCCCCAATCAGCTGCTGATTTTAAGTCATTCACTATCAATCTTCTTCAGTTTGCAGTTGAGAAACTGGGTTGGGATCCTATTCCAGGTGAGAGTCACTTGAATGCAATGTTAAGAGGGCAGATATTGGAATTCTTAGCTTAGTTTGGACATGAAGAAACTAATGTAGGAGAAAGAAGACGATTCAATTCTTTCTTGAATGATAGAAGCACAACATTTCTACCTGCAGACATCAGAAAGGCTGCATACACAGCTGTCATGTAGAATGTCACAAGTTCAGATAAATCTGGTATGAATATTTGTTGATAATTAAGGAGAACAAGGCGTGGAAGATGGGGTAGATCATCGTTGTTTTGAGGCATCATTTCAAATGAATATGGCATCTCAACCAGAGACAGTTTCATTTCATGAAAGACAAGTGGTGAAATGACCCTTCATGAATGAGCAACAGTTACAGCAAGCTGGCAGAGGTGTCCCTTTTTCTAGGCAGAGGTTAAACATAATCCTCCAACTGGCAGCATAACTAAAACGACCTCAGGCTTTCGACTGGTTTATTATGATGTTGTTAACTTCCATTTGCCAGCATACCATTAACTAGATCCAGATTTCAAGGTAGCAGTTAGAGGGAGGTGGCCGAGTACCTTTCTTTTTCCAGGCAGAGGACCAACAACCTAAGGGACAAGTGGCTATATTTTCCCAGATTTGAGGGACAGGCATCAACAACCTTCAGAAAAAAACTGAACAAACCTCCAGCATTCAGTCTTATCACCAACAAATCACTAAACCTCCTCCAATATGCTAGATGTCAAAGCAAAAAAGTCACCAAATTCAGTTTTCATTCAGTTTACTGTTGGAGACAATCTACAGGTGCCAGTATATTGATGTAAATATTTTCTATTTTGAGATAGCAGAGTAATGAGCGTGAGTCTTAGACAGATAGATATTTTTTGTATTTATACACTTGTAAATGACTAAGAGAGGGTTCGACTGGGGCAGAGTGAGAGAGGTTTCGACCTGTGGATTTTTCTTCCATATGGCTGGACCTGTGAGAGGTTTTATTTGTGCTTGAATGTAGGGCTGTGCTTGGCCAAAAAGTTTTTTTTGCTATAATCCTTTAATGATTGATCAGTAACAGGCTTGTTTTTCACAGGATTCTTGTGTGGGTGTATTGGTGATGTTTTCCTCTGTTAAAGTGTTTTCCTGGTTATCTTTCATTCTGTTTTCAGTTCTTATTATCAAAAGGAATGTTATAGATGCAGAATTTATAAGCAGATACTCTGTTTCTCATCTTCTGATAATCTTTATGTTGATCTTCTAAAAGGCTAGCTTGGGAATTCTTAGCTGCTCCCTTGCCTTTTTTTTTTCTCTCCACTTTGTCTTCCTCAAGTCAACATCATTAAAACTCAATTCGATCCAAGACATTCACTACCTTGCCCTGTGTAAAATCTTTTTCTAGTTCTGAGAAATCAATCACATTTCTAAGCGCAGACCCCATTTGCCCAATGGCCCTCCTTGCTGTCCCAAACTGACCATTTAAAAACCAAAACCAAAACCCTATACTTTTATAACTAGCCTAAAACCCATCCCTTAAAAACAAAGATAAATCTAAAAGAGAGATCCCTCTCTGAGTCTTGGAGGGCTAGATCCAAGACTCGAAGTGGTTCGAGGTTACCTCTATGTTTTCCTCAGTAGCCTTAGGCAAATTACAGAGTGCTAACATTTTTGGCGACTACACTGGGGAACATTCTCCAAAGCTGCACTTCAAGTTCAGATTTGACTTCTGATGGTGAACAGAAGCCAAACACAAGAAGGTTGTACCTTTCACCTGGCGACTCCATTGTTCAAGATCCCAAGCTTCAAATATCACAAGCGACTTCACTGCTGAAGAATCCATATTTCAGAGCCTTGATGATGTTTCAAGATGACGGGGTATGAGGTAAATCCTATATCTCCTGCTGCCATAGAAAAGTTCAGAAATGAGTTAGCAGAATTTCACATTGACGAAGACTTTTTAAAAATGGTGCTTCGTATTCTGGACTCAAGCAAACTTTCTCCGAAAGGTAAAATTTGTTTTCTCGAGGTAGTTGCTGAAAAAATTGAAAAAGATATTGAGCCTTTGAATACTCAGATTCAGTCACATAGTTTCCAACATCCAAAACCATTTTATGAGCAACTCACGTCTCCAAAACCAAAAGATATTGTGTCCTCTGTCGATTTTCTGATTGATGAATCTTTTGTTGGCAAGCATAAGTCTGAGGTTGAATAGTTGCAGTCATGGTCTGATATTGAGAACACGAATAGGAAACTTATCCATGTTAAAATGCTGAAGGAATACCTGGAGAATCAACAAATAAATCATTTATTTTTTGACCCGGTTGCAAATTATATGGAGCTCTTTTTCAGTGTAATTGTTCCAACATGTTTTTTCTGCAAGAACCGGAGCTCTCACCAGCTGCCAGTACATATTTCAGTCTTGATTTTTATCAAACATGATGAGGAAGCCGAATCATGGGATCAACTGTTGGGTTGGCTTCATTGGCACTTTTTCATTACCTGATTGAAGCAGTAACTGTTAGATTAGGGTAGGTAGGAATGTGCCAATAAGCTCATCATAATGAGCATCTTTTCGTTTTCGTCTTTTCATGGATTTGTTTCCAGTTTATAGTTTGGGGGCAGCCCAATGATCAGCTGGTCGACGAAATTCAGAGTTCATGGATTCTAGACACCTCCTTCAGAGCTATCTTCCCCAGGTGGAGCCTATGTTAGAACCCTATATAATAGGGAATCAGTGTTCTGAATGATATTTATCTTTTTCAGGCATATGTGTTTGCTCATGACGCATGGCGAAGGATGCTGAAAGAGCTCGACACTCACCAAGAAAAAAATGAGTACCTGTGTGCGAGCTTAAAAGCGAGTTGTCGGTGCATTTTGGGCAAGAAAATATGAATAGTTGGTTTGGATGGCAAAAATAATGCATGGTTAAGTTTTTGGTTTTGGTTGATTAACCTGAACTTTGAACTTATTATTCCAATTTGGCCTTTTTAAAGTCTAAGTTAGCCCTCGTCCTTTATGCAGAATTCTATACAAAAATTAGATAATATTTTTTAGCAAAAAGTATTTTGGCCTCAGGCCAATCTCCTAATGCTCGACACCAAGGGATAAGCCTGTTCAATACACCTACAACAAACACACAAACCAAAGTCAGCACCTGTTCACAGACCAACAACAAACACACGAGCCAGGACAGCGCAAACACCTAACCCCAAAGCCCAAGCCTCGGGCTCATTTCATTGATACAACGTATGACTGTTGATTAATATAATCACTTAAAGCTCAGTGTATCGTGTGAATGTGGGATATTTCCCACAAGAAACCTAATATATAAAACACAGCATTTAAAACCCTATGACAGGTGTTGAATCAGATTAAAGGTGTCCAACGCAGAGAGAAATGCATGCATAGAAGGCGATTGCGCATACCAGGTGGGATTATGAACACTAATTTGGCAGCGCCACCGGTGACAGAGATAAATGGTAATGTTGAAGGTGTCGTTTAATACTGTTCTTAGTGTTACATGTGGGAGACTACCTTTCGCCACAGCAACAGGAGGGATATTTTTCTTCATAGTTGACCGGTTTCTTAGATTCTGTCAATCTCGAAGCGATGTTGATTTGCTTTCAGCAAAGTATTGGTTATATCAAAGCCACCAGTTATAGTAATATGATTCTGGTTGCTGGCATCATTGGAATTTCTCCATTTGTGGCTATCTTGCGAGACCTTCTTCATCCTATCGAACAGGGCCAGTTTGGATTACCAAGAAATATATTGCTGATTTGGGCAGTCAAAAAATAAAGGGAGCTTTGTTTCTCAACTTGCTGAAATCATGGAAGGCATCAAGACTGCACAGAAGATAGCAGACTTTTGGTTACAGGTTGCTGGTGAGCTAAGGCGACTTTGGAATGAAGGATAACCAATACCATAGTTGCCAATTGATTACAATCCAGACTTACAATATTGTGATTAGCATCAATGACTTCAAGTTATAAACTGTTGTATTGCCAAGAAAAAGAGATGCTTTGCAGCTCTAAGAATGCTTGATTCAGGAAATGTGGAAGACGATCCTAACAATAAAAACCAGGTGACTTATCCTGTCTATGGAACATGGGCACAGAATTTGAATACAATTGCTCCTGCATTATATGCAAAAACTAAGATAGGGGAGCTATTGAAGAAAAGTCTGATGGACATTTGAGGACAGTAAGTTTTCAAGAATCACCTATTATGTCAACATACTTGGTGGAAAACTTGGTCATGGGCATTGGGTTATCCCTGTCACTTTATGCTATGGTTCATATAGTGCCCGTAAAAATGCACTATTACGTGAAAAGCTTGGAAGTGTCAGTCTGCCATGGATAGCAGATTCCCAAGAAAATGTTGGTTCCCAACCAAGCTGGATAAAGATAAATGTTGGACAGACTACATTTTATCGTGTGCAATATGATGATGAGTTTGCAAAAAGACTAAGGTCTGTAATAGAAGCAGGATTTTTGGATGCCACCGATAGGTTTGGTGTTTTGGATGATACGTATGCATTATGCTCTGCCTACAAGAAGCCATTATCAGCATTACTTTCTATGATGGATGTTTACAGACAAGAGATCGATTATTCTGTGCTATCGTGCTTAATTGATATTGCTTACAAAGTTTCTATCATGGTCAGTAATGCTATCCCCCAATCAGCTGTTGATTTTAAGTCATTCACTATCAATCTTCTTCAGTTTGCAGCTGAGAAACTGGGCTGGGATCCTATTCCATGTGAGAGTCACTTGAATGCAATGTTAAGAGGGAAGATATTGGAAGTCTTATCTCAGTTTGAACATGAAGAAACTAAAGTAGAAGCAAGAAGACGATTCAATTCTTTCTTGAATGACAGAAGCACAACATTTCTACCTGCAGACATTAGAAAGGCTGCATACACAGCTGTCATGAAGAATGTCACAAGTTCAGATAAATATGGTATGAATCTTTGTTGATAATTAAGGAGAACAACACGTGGAAGATGGGGTAGATCATCGTTGTTTTGAGGCATCGTTTCAAATGCAGATGGCAGCTCAACCAGAGACAGTTTCATTTCATGAAAGACAAGTGGAGAAATGACCCTTCATGAATGAGCAACAGTTACAGCAAGGTGCCAGAGGTCTCCCTTTTTCTAGGTAGAGGTTAAACATAATCCTCCAATTGGCAGCATAACTAAAACGACCTCAGGCTTTCGACTAGTTTATTATGATGTTGTTAACTTCCATTTGCCAGCATACCATTAACTAGATCCAGATTTCAAGGCAGCAATTAGAGGGATGTGGCCGAGTACCTTTCTTTTTCCAGGCAGAGGACCATCAACCTAAGGGACAAGTGGCTATCGTTTTCCAGATTTGAGGGATAGGCATCAACAACCTTCAGCAAAAAACTGAACAAACCTCCAACGTTCAGTCTTATCGCCAGCAAATCACTAAACCTCCTCCAATATGCTAGATGTCAAAGCAAACAAGTCACCAAATTCAGTTTTCATTCAGTTTACTGTTGGAGACAATCTACAGGTGCCAGTATATTGATGTAATTGTTTTCTATTTTGATATAGCAGAGTAATGAGAACGAGTCCTGGACAGATAGAGATTTTTTGTATTTATACACTTGTAAAGGACTAAGAGAGGGTTCGACTGGGGCAGAGTGAGAGAGGTTTCGACCTGTGGAGTTTTCTTCCATATGGCTGGACCTGTGAGAGGTTTTATTTGTGCTTGACTGTAGGGCTGTGCTTGGCCAGAATTTTTTTTTTGTTGTAATCCTTTAATGATTGATCAGTAACAGGCTTGTTTTTCACAAGATTCTTTTGTGGGTGTATTGGTGGTGTTTTCCTCTGTTAAAGTGTTTTCCTGGTTATCTTTCATTCTGTTTTCAGTTCTTATTATCAAAAGGAATGTTATAGATGCAGAATTTATCAGCAAATACTCTGTTTCTCAGCTTATGATAATCTTTATGTTGATCTTCTAAAAGGCTAGCTTGGGAATTCTTAGCTGCTCCCTTGCCTTTTTTTTCTCCCCACTTTGTCTTCCTCAAGTCAACATCATTAAAACTCAATTCGATCCAAGACGTTCACTACCTTTCCCTGTGTAAAAGATTTGTCTAGTTCTGAGAAATCAATCACATTTCTAAGCGCATACCCCATTTGCCCAATGGCCCTCCTTGCTGTCCCAAACTGACCATTTAAAAACCAAAACCAAAACCCTATACTTTTATAACTAGCCTAAAAGCCATCCCTTAAAAACAAAGCTAAATCTAAAAGAGAGATCCCTCTCTGAGTCTTGGAGGGATAGATCCAAGACTCGNGCTAACACGGTGCCCGAGTATGAGGCCCATTTTATGGAGCTACTCCAGTATGCTATGCACCTTAACACTAAGAAACTTAAGGTCAACAGGTTCGTGTTCAGCCTTAATGGCGGCCTACGTGCAAAGGTTAGGATTTTGATGCCTCAAACATTGCATGATGTCATCCAGAAGGTGCTCATAGCAGAGGAGGATCTTATCAGCGGGGGTCAAACTAGGACTCCAGCAAGACCAGCAGGGCAGGTTCCATCTGAAGCACAACAGCATCGGACACTAGCCAGACATACATCGAGATATTGTGGCTTCCAGAGGGGATCCACTTTCACTACACCTCGGTGACCGACGCCTCCACAGCGGACACCTTATCGGGGACCACAGCATCAGCAACAACATCTCCCGTAGAAGCAACAGTTCAGGCCTGTTCAATAGAACAGACTAGGGTTCCAGGTCGGTGGGCCGTGATCTTCTACCTTGGGCACCAGGACTACTGGGTTGAAGAAAGGATGTTGGACGTGTGGGGAGCCACACTACCAGCGCGACTTCCCTGTGGAGAGGACCAGAGCGACCGGATTAGCGGAACCCACTACCATGGGAGATATGGACAAGGCCCATCAGATTCATGCAGCGGTGAATAACTGCCAGGCAAAGCACTAGTTGACTATTCTCGAGACGACAGGTACCGTCATTGACCAAACCCTTAGTATTTTGATATATCCTGGTGCTACCGAGAGCTTCATTTCTAGTGCAGTGCTAAAAAGGATTAAGGTAAAGGCAGTCGAACATGATGAGTTTAGCTTCATAGAGATAACTTTGGGAGCCAAACAAAAGGTTGGAGGCAAGGTTATGGGCTATGTCCTTAACCTGGGAGTGTTTTTCACAAGGGCCAACCTATACGTCACAATCCTAGGATCATATGATGTCGTGATTGGTATGGACTGGTTGGAATTTCATGAGGCGATACTCAACTGTAAGACAAAATGGTTGAGCTTGGTTGATGATGAGGGACATAGATGGGTGATTGTAGGACATAAATAGGGATTTTCCTTGAGGTTCATCTCTTCCTTACAGCTATGGAAGAGTATGCGCAAGGGGTGCAATGTTTATGCGATACTTGCGTTAAACGAGAAGGGAGTAGCAAAAGTTCTAGAACACCTTCTGGTGGTAAAGGAGTTCGCGGAAGTATTTTGAGAGGAGTTACCTAGGATTTCGCTAGAGAGGGAGTTGGATTTTACCATAGAACTAAAACCAGGGACTGAACCGATAGCAAGAATGCCTTATCATATGTCGACCCCGTAGTTAAAAGAGTTGAAAATGCAACTGAAGTAGTTGGACCTGGGACTGATACGTCCTAGTGTGTTACCGTGGGGTGCACCTGTTATTTTCATATGAAAAAAGGAAAAATCATGGAGGCTTTGCATTGACTACCATCAACTGAACAAGGCCACGATCAAGAATCAATATCCCTTGTTGAGAATTGATGATTTGTTCGATCAAATGAAGGGTGCAACGGTGTTCTCAAAGATTGATTTGCGATTAGTATATCACCAGTTCCGGATCAAGGAGGATGACGTCCCTAAGACCACCTTTAAGATGAGGTTTGGACATTACAAGTTTACTATTTTACCATTTGGACTGACAAATGCCCCAGGGGTATTTATGAGTTTGATGAATGGGGTGTTCTGTGAGTACTTGGAAAAGTTTGTCTAAGTATTCATTGATGATATTTTGATTTACTCTCAGACGATGGAGGAGGATGACGAGCACTTGTGCTTAGTAATACAGTGTCTGTGAGAGCACAAATTGTATAGGAAGTTGTCCAAATGATCTTCTTATCAAACGAAGATTCACTACTTAGGGCATGTCATCTTCGATGAAGGCATTGTCGTGGATCCAACAAAGGTCGAGGCTATTATGGAATGGCCTGTGCTAACGAATGTCCCGAAAGTGCGTAGATTCATGGGTTATTAGGATACTATCGACGGTTCGTCGAAGAGTTTTCAAAGATAGAAAATCCGATCACGGAATTGCAGAATTAAAGAAAGAATTTTGTTTGGACCGAGAAATGCGCGAAAGCATTTCGAAGGCTCAAGGAGTTGTTGACAACAACATCGATACTAAAGGTTGCGAACATTGATGTAGACTTCTTGGTATGCACTGACGCATCCAAGGAAGGCTTAGGCAGAGTCTTTATGCAAAATGGATGAGTAATCGCTTACATTTCAAGGAAACTGAGAAGCCATGAGGAGAACTACGCGACGCATGATTTGGAGTTGTTAGCCATCATATATGCCTTGAAGGTTTGGAGACACTACCTTGTTGGATGAAAATTTGAACTAAAGACTAATCATTGTGGACTACAATACATATTTATGCAAAGTGACCTGAACATGCGACAACGACGTTGGTCAGAATTTCTTAGTGAGTATGATTTTGAGATTACTTACATAAAATGGAAAATGAACAGGGTGGTGGATGCATTGAGTTGGAGACCATGCATATTTTCGGTGTTTCATCTTCAGACGAATCCACATGAAAATATCCTAACTTTACAGCGTGACGATGACTGGTAGAAAGAGGTCAAGGGTTTTATCAGACAAAACACAATGATGGTACCACGATTTGAGGGATTTTTGTTTAATAGCGATGGTTTATTAAGGTTTAAAGGTCGGATTTACGTGCCGCCAAACGATGAGTTGAGTATGTTGATCCTAAGAGAGGCTCATAGAGTAGTATACATGGCTCACCCGAGAGTCACAAAGATGAGGGAAGACCTTAAACCCTTATTCTTTTAGAAGGGAATGAAGGCAGACATAGTCAACTATGTGGCCAAATGTCTATAATGTTAGTAGGTAAAGGATGAACATAGACACCCAAAAGGATTTCTACAACCACATAATATTCTAGAATCGAAATGGGAAGTTATTTCGATGGATTTTATTGTTGGATTGCCACTGATAGCAAGGAGACATGACTCGATTTTCGTTGTAGTAGACACTCTGATGAAGAGTGCTCACTTTATTCCTATGCGTACGATGTATCAGGAACTAACATAGCTAGAGTTTTCATCATTGAGATTGTGAGGTTGCATGGCGTGCCTAAGAGGATTATATTCGATCAAGGATCGGTGTTTACTGGATGATTTTGGATGAGTTTCCAACAGGCCTTGGGAACCCAACTTAAATTTAGTACTATGTAGCACCTGGAGGCTGACAAGAAAACCAAAAAAATGAATCAAACCTTGGAGGAAATGTTGTGCATGTACGTGATGGACCAACAAAAGTGTTGGGAGGAATTCTTGCCACTAGTGGAGTTCACTTACAACAACCGTTACCAGAGCACCATTAAGATGGCGCCTTTCGAGTTTCTTTACGCGTGACCATGTCGGATGCCCTTGAGTTGGGATCGGCTTGAGCATAGGGTCCTAGTGGGACCAGAAGCAATCCAAGAAATGGAAGATCAAATGCAAACAATAATACAAAGGATTAAAGAAGCGCAGGATCGACAGAAGAGTTATGTCGATGTGCATCGTGTCGACTATATTTATGATCTCGACGATCGAGTCTTCTTGAGGGCTAAACTGCATAAGAGTTCGATCAATTTTGGAAAGGGAGATAAACTCTCTCCTAGGTTCATGGGACCTTTTGAGATTGTGGAGAGAAAGGGGCTCGTGCCCTATCGACTAGCCTTGCATGATTCTTTGAGGCGTATGCATGATGTTTTTCATGTATCTGTTTTGAGACATTATATTAGTGATCCTACACATGTTATTGACATGAGTTCCTTACAGGTATCGGACGAGGGAGGACTCACGGCTGAGCCAGTCTGCATCTTGGATCATCGCGTTCGACAGCTACGATGTCGAATGGTAGATCAGGTCAAGGTCCAGTGGAACAATTATAGTCTGCACTCAGCGACTTGGGAGGACCCATATGATATGCACCAGTAGTTTCCATTTTTGTTTGATAGATAGACATATGATACTGTGATACACTTATTTCAACATTTATACTGTGAAACTTCAGGATGAAGTTTATACCAAGAGGCGGTGTATGTAACATTCCACTCTGGTGTGCTGGGTGAACTTAATCTTTGAGGACACTTGCTCGCAAGTGATCCAGATTATTATGCTATTAAAACATTTGACTTTGATTATCATGCGTTATGGGTAGATGACATGTTGTTTTACTACATTGACATAGACAGGTGCTATTGACTCAGTTTTACTGAGTGTGCAGGGTTTTGTACCTTGAGGATGCAGAGGCATTGATGGAACCCCTTGGACTCCGTATCGAGTCCGGGAGTGTGCCATTAGGCTTTGATTGTTTTACTATGATATTAGTGTATCTGACTAGATGATATGATATGGATATGTTCTGACATGATTTGTTGATGATGCAGGCTGACG
>SNQJ01S0005785.1:48136-96417 GCA_010110895.2 Picea sitchensis
CTGCCATTGAAATCCCTACAGCTACTATCCTTGGCACGACTCTGTTACCATAAGGTGGTGGCCTTGAGCCCCCTCCCCTAGGAAATGTCCGCGGGGTCTTTCCTACGAATCCAGGGCAATGCAGAAATGTCAATCTTGTACCCCCTATTAGGTTCATGTGTTCTTCCGCGTAACATGCATTTTCTACCGCCTCCGCCACTAAAGATGGTTTCCACATCCGCACCATAGCTCTTATCTTCGAGTTCAATCCATAAATGAAGCGCTCTGCCTGTCATTGGTCATTGTCCAAATACGAAACGTATTTGACCAGTTCCATAAACCTGATCTCGTATTCTTCTACAGTTCTATTTCCTTGTACTAAGGCATGAAATGACCCTACTTGTTGTTCCTCGTAGTATGATGGTAGATATTTCCTTCGGAACCTCTCCTCAAAAAGTTCCCAAGATACTGTATCTAGGGTAAGGTGTAGTTGTCTTTAAAAGTTTCCCCACCAGTTCAAGGCGTTGTCTCTTAACTGGAAAATTGTGCTCTTTACCATTGAATTGGATGCATAGTACCTTAAGGAAAAACACCTTGTCATGCCTTCCAACCATGCTTCCGCGTGTTCACTGGCATGACCTCTGGCAAACTCTGAAAGTTTGATCTTCTGAAATTGTCGCGTGATGTCTTCAGGTGGAGGTTCTCCCCCTGAGTCCCTTGATGCTTCTGGATTACCCGTTACAGACGATGGGAGTTCCACTTCGATCCCGGCCAGTTGGTGCCCCTTTAAAGTCTCGTTAATGGCTTCCAACGAGTGCAGTATGAGGGCTAGTTCAGGTGATGGTGGTGGTGGTGCTGGTGGTGTTGGCAGTGTTGGCGGTGCCTGTGACGATGCTCCCCTACCTCGACCCCTTCTAGTCCTGACCATCTTGTATGCCTTAACCTGCATCACCCCAAAGTTATCAAGGTGAATTCCAGGATGTTTCAAATTGGTGCTACTTAAACCTAGAAACAGGATTAGGCGTAAGTTTTCTTTACTTGTCTATAAACAAACATTACTCCATTAGGGGATTGGCTAGGTTTGGGTTATGATTAAGTGTCTAAGCTTGGTTTCTTTTCCCTTGCGAAAAGGATTATTGGTTCCCTTGCCCTATAGCTACGTTAGATTTGTGCTTTACTCGTCACTTCCTAGTGCATATGCCACCTCCTTTTCGCTTGTCTAAGCCTTAACATCATTAATTAACTTTAAGATAGATTAACCTTACACTTAATAAAATAATTAATTTAAAATTTATTATTATACTAATTTAACGCAAATTAATTTTTACTTTAATTTAAATTAACTTGACCTTATTTATATATAAATTATTTAATTCATTTTAAATTATTTTTAACACTTTAAAATATATAAAAAAAATAACTAAACGTACACACAAGGATTCGGGCATGCATGGGTTCCACATGATCGTCTGGCTTCCTCAAGCTCCCTCGTATCTAACCCCCAAATTCTACACCTGTCAGCTCTTCGAATCCCTACGTGTCCTTCTCACTCACTGAGACCCTCCTCGCGTCATTCTTTCTCCTCCACATATATGCCTTTGCTATGTTCAGAGGCTTCCTGGATTTCCCTTGCTATGGCTCACATCCTCACCGTTGTTCTGAGCACTTCGCTAGCGCTAGTTATTGTTGTATCCTCTCCAGACCGTTTGCAGAAACAAAGTATATTGATGTGGTCACTGACAAGATCTAGGACTTGGAGTCCACTCTCCTTGAAATGTGGGGAACCAATCCCCTGTCTGTACACTTTGCGGAGCTCGCCCTCAGCTATGGTAAGAGGTACGATTTAGTCCGCCAGTTTGTGCACAGCTTCAGTTCCTTCATAAAGAACGTTGAGTTGATTGAGTCAAGAATTTGCATAAACCTTCCTTATGCTGTGGTAATGAATGGTAATTTCCTATATTTCTTTTTTTGCAGTGTGAAATAGAAATGATTTCATTGTAATTCGAGCTCTGTACGGATTTTGGTGTTCTGCCTTCGGTTTATTTCTTTTGTATTAAAAAAAAATTCATTCATCTGTGTATACCCGTTGTTATATGTGTATATATGTTGTTATATGTGTATACAGGATCATTCAATTTCATCAACCCTGCCGAAGCGACTCTTTGGATTCCCCCCGAGAATCACTAGTCAATATCCGATGCTCAGGTCTTTTCCATTTCTTCCTGGCCTCTACCCAGGACCATGCCTAAATTTCCCCCTAGGAATCCTGTTTATCGAGCTTTGGGGTTTTGTAATCCCCAATGTCGAGAATTTATGTTCCTTCAAACTCCCGATTGCCGATTCACCGATACAACACTTAATGTGCTAGCCCTCCAGGCTAGACATCCCTCTCATATGATCGTTGTTCCATGTGACCCCAGCCCTATCCTACATCGTAGTTTTGGGGTTCCAATGTCGAACCTCACAAGTCCTTAGGACTCGCGATTCTTCGATCCTCGATATCCTCCTAGCGCACTAGCCCTCCAAGCTATGCTCGTGGTCCACACGGTCTCTCCTTGTGACCGCAGTCTTATCCCTTATCGGGATTTCTGGGTTTTCAACACCCTGATACCCCTGTCCACGGGATCCGCGATCCCCGATATGCCAATGCACTTTCTTCAGACTTTAGCCTCGCCTAGCTATGTTCTAGGCCCATACGACCCTTTCCCTTGTGACCACCATTATACTCTTTGTCGGAATTCAGGGTTTCGCGACTTTTGCTGTCACGAACCTCTGCCCTCGCAATCTCCCGATTACCGATCTACCGATGTGGTACTTGTGCGTTAGCCCTTTGGGATAAGCTCTTGGTCCATATGACCATTATACCATAAGGTCACAACCTTGTCCCTCATTGAGGTTTTGGTCCTTCTCGAGCAAGAATTTTTTCACTTCAAATTTCGTGATTCCTTTTAGCGTTTTCCTTTGGCCAATGAATGGTTAAAATTTTACAAAAATATAAATTTTCCAGTGCCCCCTTAAAATTTTATTTAAAGCGAGTTATAACTTTAACTTTTGCGAGTTAACTATTAACGAAATCGGGATTCGGGGTTTCCCATAACAAAGAATCGATGTACATTGAATCACGAAACCCGGATCTCTGATTTCGCGATGTGATTAAACCTGGATTAAAACATCAATTAATTAATTCTTTTTTTTAATGAAGGTTTAAGTGTTAAGTTAATTACGTCACGTTTTCGGGGTTCGCAGTTTTGTAGTACATGGACACTTTGTCCCTGGGATTCACGATATCCTGATCCGCCTTGTAATCCGCCATCTGTCCACTGTTGACCATTCTATGGGCCCCATTGTCCCTTGGACCATCGGGAAATCGCGTTTCGCGATTTCGTAGTGCATGGATACTTTGTCCATGAGATCTGCGATTTCCCGATCCGCGATGGCCTGATGGACGACCTCTTGTCGGGACTTTTCCCGATGGATCCGATCACTGCCATGCATCCCAAGAATGGATGGTCCTGATTTCCTCTCTTTGTTTCGGGGTTTTCGATACCAATGTGCCTATGTCCACGGAATTCTCGATTCGTCAAATCCCGACTCTCTGGTTGGCTGACAGTTTGCCCCTCTCGATGGAACTATCCTCCCTCTCTAATTTGCAGTCAGCTGGCCCCAATCATTGGAGTTTCGGACTTCGTGATTTCGAAATGCAGAGATTTCGTGTCCAATAAATCCCCAACACGCCGATCCCTGACTTTCTTCGGATCTCCGACATGCATCCTAAATGGATGGATGGTCTAGGTTAAGCCTCAGACTTCGCGAATCATCGACTCTAAAACACTTATCTGTGTGAGTCCCGATGGCTCAAACGTCGATGACTCTTCGATGGTTGCCACCTGTCCCAATCAGATGGATGACTCTGATTGTATCGGGGTTTTCACAATGGATTTCCCGACCTCTTTCTCACAGAACTCCCGATTTGCCGACTCTCTTCAGATCTCCGCCACGTGTCTCACTCTGATGGATGGTCTAGATCTGATCTCGCTATTTCGAGAATTAAAATGTCCCGATTTCCTTGACCTCGTGAATCCCAATTTCATGATCGCCGATATCCCGATGCCTTCACACCTCTCATCGGGGTTTCTCCTCCTGTCCTCTAGGACTTAACTCCCTCGCAACTCCCTGTAGATCCGATGGTTGTCGGGTTTCTACCCGAGATCTGACGGCTCAGATCCGTTCTCCTGCGTAATAGACAACTCTCCATTGGGGTAATGATAGTTGCATAAAACATTACGTGGTGTTAAAATTGCTTTCTTGTCAAGGTTAAAATTTGTATTGGTCTATTGTTCACGAGATTTACATTATTTAAAATTTACCAAGGTTAGTATAGGCAAGTAGTTTTCACACTTCCTGCACAATACAAGTCTTCAAAATTTCCTTTTTCCTGTTGCGCATTCGCAGTTCCTCTTTTAGGTAAGTTCGAGATGAAGTAGGCCTTTCCCAGGTCTTGTGAATATCCTCTTGCATTTTATTTAGTGTAGTTCATGTAGTTATTAAATTTTTTTCAACTTCAATCCTTCGACAGAAGTTTCCCTCGACATTTTCATCGATTTCAGGTGTCTATTTTACCCGAAACTTCATTGACAAGTATTGCTCCAATAAAATTAAGTTATCACTTCTCTTTTTCGTGCTTAATAGCTTTATACGGCTGCTTTAATGGTAGCCATTTTGTGGGAAGTGATCCTTCAAACTATCTGGTTTGTTGCCACTTATTTTAAAGGGCGTTCCTTTAAATATTCAGACTAAGACTGTATTATCCATTTATGATCCAGTTAAAGGGTATTGCCTAAAGCTGTTGCTTGTGATATATGAGATTATTTGCTTGGTTAATGTAGGGGTACTACCTTGAGCATATTTTCTGATACTGTATCAGTCATATTGGGTCAAGCTGAATGTTTCTTGACACAATCTATTAAGACACAAATGACGTGTGTTTCTTACAGGTTAAGCGTGGTTGGAGTTAACGTTTGGGATTTTGCCCCTTAGGCCTAGATTTCGAACTAAGACGCTCTAATACCATATGTAACAACCAAATATTTCTAAACATCATTTTACTTTCATAAGCAATTTATTTAATGAACTGAGCTAATAACTTCATAACATAACAACAATCTTCATAATAGCAACTTCAGTAACTTAAATTTATCAATGAATAATGTTTTTATTGCAGAATGAAATAAATACATAACTTAACAATTTACCTGGTTCTGATGCTAATTTTTGTTGCCTTGCTGCCTTGCTATTGCCTTCCTGCTACTTGATACACAGATCAACACTGCCACAAACAAGAAAATAACTGCCCAAACCTACTGTCCTCCCTGCCAACTAGGAAAACTACCTAGCTCCGGGATATCTATGGATATCCTGGCCCCCGTGCCCAAAACCTCCAACAAATCGGTGCCTCAACTGATCAAGAATACCATAGCCAGAAACTCTCTGCTCTCTGCAAATCTCACAGTCTTCCCACCATCCATCCTCCATCGAATCCCCCTCACATAATCCTTCCTTCCTTCCTTATACCCCCTTCACCAACTCCTCCTTTACTCCCTTACCTGCCCCCGTCCTCCATCCTTCATCCTTCTTTAATGTTTTTATCTTCTCGGGATTCATAGGCTATCCCTCTCTGCATACGCAACCATTTTATAACATTTTTCATTGATCTCTTAAATTTATTTCTCAGGTGATTAAATGTGATCTGTAGTTAAATTATTACTTAGTTAACCACAATTATTTTCTTTAATTAATTTTACTTTATAATCTTTAAACATTTATTCAACTAGGGTCATTACAGGTTTGACTGTGACCCATGCAATTGTTTTCATTCGTCCCTAGCACACCAATCCTCACCTGAGCAGTCGGTCAGGAGCCTGATCTACGGTCGTTGCCTTAGCGTTAAAAGACCTATGGATCTCAACACACTTCTTTTCTATGCGAGGATGGTGATGTGAAGGTGAACCTTTAGCCGTCTCCCTCTGTGGATGTCCTTGCCTGATTATTTGAATTGCATCCTTCAGTATGGCCTTGACGTTTGGATTTTTTTTCTTCCTTGTTGTTTATTTTTTGTTCCTCGACTGATAGATCCCCTTTGATCCTTTCGATGAGTTACCCTTAGGGCCCTGGCATTCTCTTACTATTGTCGGCATTTTTTTTATTGGTATTCCAAGATGAAAAATATTTAACTTCAATCTGTGTTTGGTTCTGGTTGGAGTGACTAGTTTTTGTTACTTCGACAATTATAATTGTGTAACGGATGTAAAAATATTAACTCTGCTATTGTAATTTGGTAATGGATGAAAAAGAAAAATGTTTATGACTTCAGCGATTGCGATATGTGATCGCTGGAAAATGTTTTTCGTGAGTTTGTTTAATGATGGAGAATCTAGCCTTGCATCCCTCTTACTGTTCTCTACGATTTTCTTTGGATTTTCTGGGCTTGATACTATGCATTATGACAGTTATTGCTCATAGACAACGCCTCCTTTGTTGAATGATTTATTCACCCTTTAACCTTGGGCATCCTAACATGGGCATATAGTCTTTAGATATGTGGATTGTACCTTTAATTCATACACGACTTGGCACTGTTAGGAGGTAATACCATCCTGTTATTGGCTATATCAGAATTTTTGACATTTCTAAAGTGATAGGAGATCAAGATAAATTTGTGATTTTGAATGGCAGCATGCACACATCTCTTGAGATAGAGATTTGGTCTAGCGTTGACTGTTCTTGTTACTCTTTACCCATGTATTTGTTGGAGCTTCAGTTTTCGCTGGTGCGTTACCTCTGATATGTGTGATCCTTTATAGAATAACGAAGATTAGTTCTTCTCATTCACCGCTTACATTTATTGAATACAATAGGGTTGTCAAGGGTAGATCGATTTCTCCTTGAGGATACAACTGCAACCAAGGGGTTACGGATAGCCTTGAACTATAGTGTATTACCTCCAATTAAATGAATCTACTTGCTTACAATCTATTTTAGATTTGGATTGAATTGCATGTACCAGTTTTATTTATTTATTTATTTCCAAACCTTTCATATTTGCAATGGGTATTGGTGTTTCTTATTACGTAACCAGGGGGCAAGTTATTTCCAGTTCGTTCACCCCCAGATCGCCCTCTTTTGATGACTGTGTTGCTAGAGCAACAAATTCGTATCCCCATTCATGGTGAAACGCATTGGGTTGAGGGCGTCTACTCTTGAGTGGATTTGGAATGTGGGTAGGCCGAATTCGTTGCCACTAAATGGGCATGATTCTGCCATTAACTGTAACCTGCGGTGGCCTTATTTAATGAGTTGAATCGTGTAATTTCTTCTGGGCAAATCTCTTTAGACCATTCCTGCAATTTCAGTTTTTAATTTTTGTTCTAAAATGAATATCAGAATCCATGCGTTTCAATTTTTCAATTTTTATTTTTGAATATTAGAATCCCTGCGTTTTAAATTTTGAATTTTTATTTTAAAATGAATATTAAAATCCCTGCGTTTCAATTTTTAAATTTTATTTTAAAATGAATATCAGAATCCCTGCAATTTCAGTTTTTAAATTTTTATTTTAAAATGAATATCAGAATCCACGTCAACAATTGGACAAAATCATAGTTTCTCAACTCCTACTCAATTTGGCTCTTGAGATAAATGTGGAAGAATCTTATTTGGGGAATTCTATGTTGGTCATGGATTGGGTGAATGAATTTTATTCAAAATTAGTACATAGACCACTTCATGCTTAAATTTTAGTAGCATCGAGTCAAATTTTTGGAACCTCTTTTCTCCATGTCTACAAAGAACATAAATCGAGAGCATTTGAGCTCTCAAAAGTCATGGTTCAAATTCATGTAAATTTTAATTTGATAAAGAAACATAAGGCGAAAGTGATATTACATCTGATATCTTTCATAATCATATTTTTATTTTATGCTTAGATTCATGTTACATTGTTATTCTACTATCTTATGTTTATGTTGAGGACAGCTAAATGGTCTTTATCTAAAAAAAATTCATTTATTTTTCTCTTCAAGGTTGCTCCCCTTTTTCATATGTACTTATGTTTATGTTGAGGACAGCTAGATGGTCTTTATCTAAAAAAAAAATTCATTTATTTTTCTCTTCAAGGTTGCTCCCCTTTTTCATATGTACATAGGATAGTATATGTTAATGTAGAAGGAAGGTAAGATTATATTGAAACAATATTAGACATAGCTTACCAATGCTACAACATCAACAACAATCTACTTTGTTTTAGTTAGTGTTGAATAACATATAGCTACTTTATTTTAGTAATGCCTCAATTAATGTTAATGGCTAGTAGGTTGAGACTCGGATAAAACTGAGTGTCCAATTGGAATGTATAATGATTAAAGTTGAATGGAGAAATGTTGGAGTCATGGTTATGTAGCTCTTAATTTACTTGCGCCTTGAACTAATTTGATAGTTTCATTGCGTCATGATTAAATGTGAAGCAAGGTTGATTATGTAATTACTCTCTTAGCGCTTTTAACATCAAGTAGGTTAATCTTGCGCCTTTAGGAGATGCTGATGTATGAACGAATTGAAAGTTTATAATAGAATTGAGCATGAACTTATGTTGTTTATGACGGATTTAGTAATCAAATTCCCTTGCACCTTGGAATTTATGTGTCATGTGACTGATTCATAGAACATTGTCGCGCATGGATCATCATCGTTGTTGTTGACTTAGAATATTTTAGTTTGGTCTTCTTGTGTCGAGAGGGATGTAGATGCCTCCTTGTTCCTCAAAATAGTTTCCAGTCCTGATACCTTAAATGGTCAAAATCGATGGGAACCTGGGCTTGAACATTGCTTATGTGTCCTAGAGGTCCTAACCATTGCAAGGTAGGAAATATGGGTAGTCATACTTATTTTTCGTCGGTTGATTATCGTTCATTGCTTACAGATTCTTGATGTGTGTCTTAGGTCGTTATGTAGTGGTCGCAGTTGCATGTGTCGTGTTGTGACGTAGAGTATAATGTCTATATTACCCTTGTACACACGCACACAAAAAATAAATAAATAAAATTGCACTTGTTATGAGAGGTTGTGTCATGACGAACATGAGGTTTGTTAAAGTTATGCTTAATCCATGTACATAAAGGAATGGTTAATCCCTAGTGATTTATCCATCACCTAGTAATTATTGTTGTTTATCCTTACAAGAATTATTTCATCTAATCCAAAACATAACTAGCCATTGGAATATAATCTTTATACCCTTCATGTTAGTTGTCTTCTCGTCATTCTATAAGACTCAACCTATCAGATAATTCATTGTGTTTTCCTTTGAAGGTATATAAACCAATAAGTATGCAATTGTTATTATTAAACATTTAAAAATATTAAACCTTTTTCCAAGTTTGTCACTTATCATCCTTCGTCAATTGAGAGTGATTTAGTTCATATTTTTCTATCTTGACACTTTTAATATTATATAGGTCATCACTAAGAACCCTACCCACCATCCTTATTCATCATTCATGTTGCTTAATTCACTCATCAATATCATTGAGCATGCTTTCCACTGTAGAGGGACACACCTTCACTATCATTACATAAATTTTCCCTATCATTTATTGCATTTCCATAGCCCCCTACCACTTCAATTTTATCCATTAGGTATACACCTTAAAGGAGTTATATTAACTACTTCAATCCTGTCAAATTTTTAGTGTTGTTATTCAATTTGGCCACCTTGCTTATCTATCACTAATTTTTTATTAGCAAGGAGGATATTGCCATTATAATAAGGTGTTTCTAGCAATTTTTTCACCATTTATGTTTTGTCTTCTTCATAATGTCCATAGTCAATCCTCTGATTTTATATTGTCAAGAACTTAAGATACATCTCTATTTTTTTCCCTCATACTCTCATAAATGCATTCCTACAACATAAATCCATTATCTTCTTTCTTTACTTATGAAAACCAACATGTTATAGCGCATACCAAAGAGTTCCATCAACCCCTTTTAGACTAATTATAAGTTGTGTTTTCTCTTTTGTGACTTTGAGTTTAATCATATATTCATTTTTTGTCATTCCTATATTGTAAGGGAATAATTTGTTTCTATCCCACACTTTCTATCATATGTTGAATTTTAGAATTTCCTAGTAATTGAGTAAGTATCATGGTAAGTCTCATGGTAAACTATTCTTCCCCTTTTCAAGAAAAAACATCGTCGGAGCAACAACCTAATAACCATTAATTATGACTTAAACTACTTCAACTAAACAATTACCCAAAATCCATCTTATGTATTTACAATCACTCATTCATCTCTAAAACATAAGGTCATTCTCACTAGGATGTCTTTTCATTAAATTTCTCTTCCCAAGACCTTATGTAAGTAATCATACATGGTCTTAATCCTTGCATCATATTTTCAATTAAAAGTGTCACATTAATGTGAAAACAAGTTGATAATTTAAGGTGTTTTTCCACATCCATTACTTGGTTTTAATTTCATGGGAAATTCAACATTATAATTCATTTATTTCTATGTGTTGAATCTTCATAAAAGATTTAAAACTCATACTTCATTTTCAATACCTTACACCATTTCAAAAATTCATCAAGAATTTTAACAACCAAAATAATTTAGTTTGCATCTATGTTGCACGAGTTTTCAAAATGTGGGAACGTTGGGAACATGGTTACTAGTGTCCAGAACAAGTAGATGTTTGCCCCAAATTTACAGGAAACTTGAAGTTGGAAGCGACAATAATATATATTAAAAAAATATAAAAAATATTTTAGATTACAATGATACTTTAACTTACAATGTATAGAGATATTGAAACATTTTAACACTTATTTTAATAAAATGAAGGTCAGAGGACGATGTTTCTCTTTACATATAAAAACTGCAAACATCTTTGTAAATTTGAAGCATTATTCTTTTTTGATTGGAAAAAGAAAAATAGTACTACTCTTCTAATATAAAAATACAATAAAAGTCAATTATATGGAGCAAATGCTTGCCATGGAGAGGGTATTGAATTATTCGACTTTCATGTTTAGTTTGGGCTTGAAGGAAAAAATACATGCATTAAAAAATTTTCATATCCACAACTATAAAGTGAGTAATATTAAGTTTTTTTACTTAATTAATTTTTGAAATAATATTTACTTTTAGTTTAGTCTTATTTTTATAATGATATTTTCAATACATATAATACAAATATGTGTAATAAATTATGTGTTTTTAATAATGGAATAAAAATATTTACATTTTAATTTAATATAACTCTTATTTAAAGCGAGATCTGTTTAAGAAATTGGTTTCCAAGCTCCCATTTCCTTGATGTTGAAGCTCCCAAAAAGCTCCCAAATTTCCAAAAAAATCCCAATCAATTGAAGACCAAGCTCTCAAAACTTCAAAAACTAATTTCAAAATTGTTGAAAATACCGTGAACGGTTCCCTGCAACCAAAATTTACATATATATTATTTCACTAGAAATTTGAAGTATTATAGATTTTTCCTTTAAAAATAAATAAATGTGAAACCCATATCACCATAAATATAAAACTTTTACTTACATAACTATATCGTATATACTTATTTTATAACAAATGTTAGTAATTGATTTTTATATGACACCATTTCTCTATTACCATTTATCCCACTTTATAATAAATGCTATCGATACCAAAAATAATGTTTTATAACTGTTAGAAAAATAGGACCGTAGAGCAATAAATAAAACAAATACGGAAACAAAACATAGAAGATACACAATACAACAGAGACACAGATTTACGTGGTTCACCCAGTGTGGGCTACGTTCACTAGAGAAATTGATAGGTCCTTCCTTTATTATTATCCAACATATGAAGGGATACAACCTACAACAAACCTGCTTTAACTTCCTCTTCTTTTCTCTCACAGTCTCCTATCTCAGAATACAGTATTCACCATCAACCGTAACTGCAATACATTTCCCTCATAAAAGAGGGTTGCCTTCTAGGGAAAAAAAAACCCTAACATAATCTCTATCGTTAGATCTGCGACCTTATAATGAAAGGTCCATATTTACAATGAAATTACAATATACTTTTACAAGGCAATTTTTCATTCAGGGGCTTCGCCTCGGAACCCCCACTGGGGGCCCGCTTGCCCCCAGACCCCGCAGAGGGGGTACCCCCCCTCTGCACTCCCCCACGTGGAAGAGTGTACATACTTCTGGGGTGTAAATACTTCATGGGGTATAAACACGACTGAAAATAAAAGATCTATGAATCAGGAAGATAATCAGGCTCCACAACCAACAATCTCCCACTTGGAGACTGATCTCAACAACTGCATTGTTGTTGTATATGCTAGAATATGAACCTTCTTGGACCTGGAAAATTTATCATCTTCATATTCATTCTTGAAGACCAACTGAAACTGAGCAGGAACTCAGTTTCTCCCTAGTTACTCCCTTTGTTAACATGTCTGCAGGATTCTGGCTAGTGTGTATCTTTTCCAACTTCAAATGTCCATTTTCCAAGGCGGNCACTGGGGGCCCGCTTGCCCCCAGACCCCGCAGAGGGGGTACCCCCCCTCTGCACTCCCCCACGTGGAAGAGTGTACATACTTCTGGGGTGTAAATACTTCATGGGGTATAAACACGACTGAAAATAAAAGATCTATGAATCAGGAAGATAATCAGGCTCCACAACCAACAATCTCCCACTTGGAGACTGATCTCAACAACTGCATTGTTGTTGTATATGCTAGAATATGAACCTTCTTGGACCTGGAAAATTTATCATCTTCATATTCATTCTTGAAGACCAACTGAAACTGAGCAGGAACTCAGTTTCTCCCTAGTTACTCCCTTTGTTAACATGTCTGCAGGATTCTGGCTAGTGTGTATCTTTTCCAACTTCAAATGTCCATTTTCCAAGGCGGATCGTATGAAGTGGTACCTCAACTGTATATGCTTAGTCTTCGAATGGAAGGTTGAGTTCTTTGCAAGATGAATGGCACTCTCACTGTCATAGTACAACCTACTATTCTCTTGCTTCTTTCCCAATTCCTCCATAAACCTCTGTAACAAAATCATCTCTTTATTAGCCTCTGTAGCAGCAACATACTCGGCCTCTATTGTTGAAAGTGCAACAACCTTTTGTAGTTTTGAAATCCAACTTATTGTGGTTCCACCTATAGTAAAAACATACCCTATGGTACCCCCCCTCTGCACTCCCCCGCATGGAAGAGTGTACATACTTGTGGGGTGTAAATACTTCATGGAGTATAAACACAACTGAAAATAAAATACCTCTGAATCAGGAAGATAATCAGGCTCCACAACCAACAATAACACCCAATATTTCTTCCTATTTCAACCACCTTATGCTATAACTATAATTCTTTCACCTTCAGCTTCCCCACTTGGAACAATGTGTCACTATTAACTGTGGTTTAAACAAAGATTATTTCTCGGATGGAAAAAAAAAACGAAACAAATTAATTTCCATTATTACCGAGGATGAACGACATGAATCAACTAACTGTGTATAAAAGTAAAAGATTTGAAATCTAGTCTTCTGCATGACGCTGACTAGAAACCCAACTGTTACAATAATATACCTATTAAAAATTAAATATGTTAATTGTATGAATGGTCATAATTGACATAACTAGAATTGACATAATTTCATAACTGCTAATTATGAATTGACTTAATTATCATAACAACCCATTAAACTAAAGATTTTAACTATTTTTAAATAACCAATCAAGCAAAGTTGGCACAATCAAATGACACTTAGAACATTTTGGATTAATAATTAATGGCAGGCTAAAATTTTGGTCGTAGACTTTCCAATTATCTTGAATAATTTTAATTTTACAAATATTAATTTTCTCTATTATAACAAGAGACATATATATTGCATTGGTTTTCGGGATGGGGATGACGGGGATGGGGGATGCATCCCCAGAACAGCTACAACGCATCCTCAAATTTTTCAAGGGACGATGGGTTGGGGGCAGCAATATCGTATGTATATATATATATATATATATATATATATATATATATATATATATATAAAACTTCACCATAAACATTTTTACTTGCTTCAAGCTTATAAACATAACAAGCTATACTATACAGTATTATGCACAACCCTTACACTTTCCAATACTGAAAAAGCTCGAGTAATTTAAAAAAGAGCCGAGTGGAATTTCATTATTCGTTGCTAGACAAGAGAAAAATGCAGTTTAGCTTTAGGAAACTTAAGTGAGAAATGTCTCTATAGCATCTTTTCTTACTCGTATTTCTTGTTAATGACAATTATGTTAAAACATAAAAGACATTTCCTTATCAATAGGTTTTGCAGATTTTTATGGTTTTGTTGAAAACCACTATAAAACACTATGGTTCTGTAAATAGATTAGATTCATATTTAAGATTAAGAAGGTGATTGAATAGGAATTTATTCAAACATTTAGTACCCAATCGAAGTCACTACTATCTGATTGTTTTCACAATGCTTGAGGTTGGAATGGTGGAAGCACTATAATTGAATGACTCCAGGAAACCCATGTAGAATATGTAAACGCTAAGATGACCAGAAAAATGAAAAAAACAAGAGCAGTAACCATAAGGATCAACCCTTTGAAATGTTGCATTTCTTGTAACCTTGTTGCTGAAAATACAAAATTTAAATCACCAAAAACCCAAATCAAAACCCATCATACAAAACCCATGTTTTGAGCTACAACTTTTACAACAGATTTAGATTCAATCCAATACAAAAATAATGGATGGGGAAAATGATCTTATTATCGAATCATCAATTTCCACGATTTTCAATACTGAAGATATATGTCTGGAATATCCCCAAAGTCTGCCCAAAAAAGTCCCCGAAATCTTCCTAGAACATCCTGAAAATTTGTTCGGAATGTCCATGAAATCTGTTCGGAATGTCTTGCGGATGGCCAGCAAGTCCCTGAGTCCCTAATGGAGTTCCCAGTAATTTGGATAAGTTTCCTAAGGGTCCCCGAGTCCCCGTAACGTGGGAATGGAAGATACGTGGGTTTTTTTGGGGGGACGGATCCCCATGAAACACACACACACACACACACACACACACACATATATATAATAAGTCTCTTATATATTTTAATTTTACAAATATAAATTTTCCTCTATTATAACAAGAGAAACTTATATATATATATATATATATATATAATTTTATGAAACTACCAAACAAAATGAATATTTATGTCATGTAATAGTGAATTTATTACCATGAATAAGGTAAAAAATAAACACCTACCAATATAACGTTATTTATCATATACACTAAGATATATACACTACTTAACATCTAATACATACATTGCACCATTTGTTGGGTTTCCTTCTCATAGAAAATGCCTTAAGCTTATTCAATGTCTAGTAAGAAAAGTGTACCAGTGAGAACGCTCTCCTGCAAGATTCCTGTAAGTCTATAAGCTACCATGGGTAGAGGTAGAATGCTCTGATGAAGGGTTATATGATGAAGAACTCGTGCCAAAAAAGAGATTTATGGTGTTTTTGTTTGCAGCGGAGAAGAGGAGCTTTGAATCATTTTTTCTTATGACTTTTTGCTTGGTGTTTGTTCTCTTGGAACCACCACTTTTCTCCGTCTCTGAAAAAATGAAATGTGCCCACCTATCTGGAAATGGGGGTCACTTCTTTTTTCCTCAGACTTTTTTATGTCTTGTTAGTTCTTTCATCTTCTCTGACTGTTTGTTTTCTTGAGGAAGTTTTTCTCCCCTAGTGGGCTTAGAAAGTCCCATAATGGAGTTTGCGGGCTAGGATCCCATTGCAGGGGGGGGACGTGGATCCATGGGACGAACCAAATGTCTTTCCATTGATTGATGATGTATGTAGCAATTACTACTGGAGAGAACAATTTAATGATACTCTCAAGAAGCCTGCTACCAACTCTTTTTCCTCTACTCCCCCCACTCTTATCCAGAGTCGTCAGCTATTAACATCACCTCCTGGTGGAACTAAGCTACAGTATGAACAGGAGGGAGGACAATTGAATCTTAATATGAGGGATGGGAAGTTAGGATGGGACGCCCATCTGGAGGGTAGTCACCTTGGCAGACTCCCTACCAATCACAAGAGTAGCACTACAAAGACGATGCATAAGGTCTCGAAGCCAAAACAAAAACACCCCAGACTTGTGTTGGGAATGGACATAGGACTCTCTGGATCTTGCAATATGGCTCTTTGTGCCTTAGTTTTGAGGCTATCTTATAAGGATAAATGCAAGTAGAGCCTAAAGGAATGGATATCCACTAAGTGGAAACTTGTTCTAGGTTACGTCCCAAGTGTTCATATACTCCAAAAAGGATGGCTAGGGTTTATTTTTAAGAACCCTGAGGAAACAATTGGCATCCTGGATAAGTTCTGGGCTTATGGGGGAGGGATTCTAATGCTTAAGAGATGGAGGATCAAGTTCAACCCATCTACAAAATACTTCAGCTATAGACACATCTGGGTTCTCCTCCCAGGCCTTCCTCTTTAGTTGTGGAACCAGCAAGTGCTTGAGCTCATTGGAACCTTGTTAGAACATTTCCTAAGGGTGGATACACTCTCTCTTGCTGCATCAGATAAAATAATGGAAAAGGTCTTAGTGGAAATAGACATTCACGCTGGGCTACCAGAAATTTTGGAGATAGAATGGAGGGGCCTCCTCATTGCACAACACCTAGATTATCTAGGAATCCCTTTTTGGTGCTTGTTTTGTCGAAGGATAGGCCACTTGAGAAGAGAATGCTCACAGTTCCCCCCTACTTTGTCAGAGGAGGACCCTTCGAAGGATAGTGGATTTTATGGTTATGATACATAGCCAGACCCGATGGGAACAAATGCTCCATCATATCAAAGGAGGGATGTCAGCTCAGAACCACCTGATGAGTCACTTGTAGGTAAGCTAAATCTCTTATGTCCCTCTCTGTACAATACTCTCTCTACCTGGTAGAGGCCTAATATTGATTTGATGGAAAATAAAATTTTGAATCCACAACATTTAGGGTCCAAGACTTTGGGGAAGGAATCCCCTTTACTCTCCTCTCCTTTTCCTCCTAGACTAGTTCCCCTGAGAGTCTCTGATACAACTCAAGAACCAACAAACTCGGTACCGCCATCCCCTTTTGAAGAGAATGACTAAACCACACTTTCGGGTTGTGCTGAGCCAACTTACTCTAACCATGAACTGGACAACTTGCTTTCTTCTCACACCCCATCCTCAACCACTCTGTTTGGATCCTTTCTTATCCCTACTTACCATGGAAAGACTATTATTCATCCTACAAACCACCAACACGAATTACCATCTTCACCGGGAGCAAAAAAGGAAACTGAGATTGACCCTTCTTGGTCTCGGGGATTAGGTTTGGAGATTTTGCCACTAAAAAATCATAGTGTGTGTAAAAAGGCCAGCTCAGAGGCTTCGAGTTCAGCTTCACAGTCTACTGTTGTTGGTCTAGGGGTTCTTAGAGGATTAAAATCCCTTTCCTGGGCCAATTCATGATCCTTCTATCCCTCAATATTAGACGGGTAGGAGGACCCTTGGAACTTGCCTCCATATGATCACTCCTTGAGAAGATATGACCGTCTGTAATTTTTCTCCAAGAAGCACTGGTGGATTAGGTGACATCTAGAAACTTTTTGTACACACTTCGGCCTGATTGGATGATCTGCGTGGAAACATAAGTAGGAAATTCGAGAGGGCTTCTGGCCTCTTGGGATCCTACCTTTTTTTATTTCACACTTGTGCTAAGTCCAGGGGGGATCTTGCTCACAGGTACTTGCTTAGAATTGAGGAAAAAGAGGACCCTGCTGAATACCTATGGACCATTCACTGATCAAAGATATTTCTAAGAGAGACTTGACCTTTTAGGCCTCTTGGCGATGAAAGACCTTATACTAGCGGGAGACTTGAACTTTACGACTAGTTCCAAGGAGATTTGGGGAGAAAATGCCCAGGCAGATCCACTTTCAGTTTTTTTCAAGCACCTATTCTCCAAAAACACTTTAGTCGACTTGGCACCAGCAAAAAGTGCTACCTACGTGGAGAAACGGGAGATGAGGATCAACTGGCATTGTTAACAGACTAGATAGGTTCTTGGTAGAAGAAAGCCTGATTAGGACTAGATGCAGAATTCGAGCTTAGGTTGACCTACCATATCTATCCGATCATGCCCCTATCTACCTACAATTAGGGGAAGAAAGAATTGGGGCAAATTACCCTTTCAAGTTTAACCCTGCATGGTTGTGGGAGGACTCTTTTGATTAGCTAGTAAGATCGATGTGGAGTGATACCTCCCTCCCAATTCAAGGGGATGCTCAGGGCATCTTGGAGAGAAAAGTTAATTTCTTAAAATCCAACACAATAAAGTGGTTAAAAGATAAAAAGAACAAGGAAAAGGCTAAGTTAAGTAGAATAGAACGAGACTTGGAGGAACTACTTCGACTGAAGGCACAGGATGTCTGGCTTGATGAAATTGATTACAGAGTGAGATGTCTAGAGGAAGCACGCAATAAATTTATCCGAGAGGAAGAAGAAAGGTGGCGGTTGAAGAGAAGGGCTTTATGGCTAGCCAACTGAGACAAAAATATGACTTTCTCCCACCGATTCGCTAGTCATCACAGGAATAAAAAAAAATTGTGGGAAATTGAGGATGAGGAAGGGAGACTTCATAAAAAAATGGAAGACATTAAAAAGGCGGATTTTAGGCACTTCAAATATTTTTATCAGGACATAGGCACATCCCACCTAATTGATCAGATTGACACAACTAGACTCTTCCAAAGAATGGTAATAGATGAGGAGGTAAGAGCCCTGGAAACTCCCTGCTCAAAGCAAGAGATCTTAGAAGTGATCAAAGGATTCACAAAAGAAAAAAGTCAAGGCCCTGACAGGTGGTCTGTCGAACTTTACCTCAATTACTTTGATTTAATGGGACAAGACTTGTTCGACGTCGTGGAGGAATTGAGAACTAGAGGATTTGTAAAAAAACAACTAAATAAAAAATTTATTGTTCTGATCCCAAAAACAAATCACCCCTAATTATTTGTGGATTTTCTCCCTATTTCTCTTCGTAATCTTTGTTACAAGATTATATCCAAGATCATAGATAGAAGGATCCGCCTCATCCTCTCCCGGGAACTTTCAGATGAATATTTAGGTTTCCTTAAGGGGAGAGAAATTCTCGATGCCATAGGAACCGCACAAGAGTGCATTCAAAGTATACAGACCAAAAAACTCCAAGCCATCCTCCTGAAACTGGATCTCAAAAAGGCATTTGATTACATCAATTGAGATTTTTTGTGCCTCATCCTTCTGCGGTGCGGTTTTGGGGTGGCCACCATGAGTTGGGTGATGAGCTTTATTTCCTCGACCATTTTTGCAATATTAATCAACGGGGAAGAAAGAAAGTTCTTCCATAGTGAGAGAGGGCTTCGATAGGGATGCCCCCTGTCACCCCTTCTTTTCATTCTGGCTTTCGAGAGTCTCAACATTTTGCTGGAAAAAAATCAAGCAGAAGGCATCCTAACCACGATAAAAGTCTTGAGACTGATAAACATCCCGCACTTACTCTTCGTCGATGACGTGATCATCATGACCAATGCAAGCTTGTCTGAATGAACTGAGATACACAATATTATTAATACATTTTTCATTGTTTCAGGCTTGAGGATCAAATACCAAAAGTCAACTTTCATGGCCACGGGTGCTCGGGATGAGACCCTGGCTGAACTAAAGTTGTTGTTTGGCATCGACACACTAGACCTTCTAGAAGGTTTCAACTACCTAGGGTTCCACATAAATCCAACAAGCTATACTGCAAAGGACTGGAGAAGGTTGATTGAAAAATTCGAACACAGAATTCATCACTGGTGTAATAGAATGTTAACACTGGGAGGAAGATTCATTTTAATCAAGGCTGTCCTGGAAAGCTTACCTATGTATTGGATGGCCCTTGCACACATCCCCCTATCTGTTCTAAAGAATATTCAACAACTGATATTTTCCTTCCTTTGGTCTGGAAGCAAGCAGAATAGGAGATACCATCTATGCAGGTGGGAGGTGGTATCAAAACCCAAATCTTTGTGAGGGTGGGGTATGAGGAACTTGCACATCTTTTACAACGCGTTATCAGCGAATACTTTATGGAGAGTTCTGATGGCTCTAGGTTTATGGAGCAAGGTAATAAAAGAAAAATACCTCCCTCATGAACAGGTTCATGTTTGGCTAAGATCGGCCTCGACAAATCCATCGAGAGGCTCACAGACGTGGAAAAACCTCTTAAACACGCTCCCGATCATACTCCAGTGGATTGCGTGGAATCTAGTCTCCAGAACGTCAATATATCTTGGACAGGATACCATCCTGGGAAAGGGTAATAATTCTTTAATTTCTCCTTCTCTCCTGGACCGATTACATAGTAAAGGGATATATTTTTTGTTTCAAGTAAAAATTACTCAAAACCGGGGAATGTTGGGCGAAAAATGGATGAAAGGTTCCACCCTAGAGCTCGAAGGTGAACACGAGGCCGAGTTGGATCAGTTCAGACAGAATCTTACAGGAGCAGGCATTATTCTCCAGGAGTGTCTGAATGTCCTCATGTGGACGAGAGGGGACAACACTGGCAAGATTACTGTAAAAAACGCTTATAATGCGATTGCTGCCAAGTTCTGTGGAAAAATAGAGAAGCTTGGAAGAAAAAGTAGTGGAAGTGGGATTGCTCCATGAAGATCAATCTTTTTATCTGGCTACTGACAGAAAACAAAATTCTCGTGTGGGAAAATCTACAGGCCCGATGATGGGCGGGACCAAGCCGATGTGCTCTGTGCAAATCGGCAAATCGGATTGTGAAACAGTTCTTCACTTATTTGTGAATTGTACGTTTACTCGTGTTGTTTGAAATAAAGTTTCACACATTTTAAAATTTCCAGAGAGGTGGACAGGTACATCGACGAGCTATTGCTTTAACAATTGGAAAACTACTTACAATTCATATCCTTCACTGCCAACCGTTCTCTGCTGGAATATTTGGACAGTTCGGAACGTTGCAATCTTTGAAGAGGCGTGCCCATCGACTCTTCGGGTGGTCAAAAAAACCATGGCAGCGACGAACACCTTTGGAAATCGAGTAAAAGACCTTCCCATGCGCATCTCAAAGGTAAAACTCCCGACAGACAGAGTCATTGCCTAGTTTAATGGAGCTGCGCAACAAGGAGGCAGACTTTGTGGGGCTGGGGGAGTTCCTATTAAACAACCATTCTTTTTTCCGGTGGACCCTCAATTGTGGGCAAGGGCAAGACACTAATTCAAAGGCAAAACTTATGGGGGTGTGGGAAACGCTCATCTTGGCTCAAAGAATGGACATCAATGAGATGCTGGTACTTGGGGATTCCAAAGCTATTGTTGACTGGTTCAACGGGAAGGTTGATCTCCAGATGGCTGTTCTGGGTGCGGGAAAGAAAGGTTGATCTCCAGATGGCTGTTCTGGGTGCGGGAAAGAAAGAACTCTAGAAACCTTGCGGTACTTTAGGAGCCTATCTTTTGCACACATTTATAGAGAAGATAATAAGGAAGCAGACACCATGTCAAAAAAAGCGCTGTCCAGGCCCCTTGGTCAAATAAGATACTCTCAATGGGAGGATGGCAATGAGGCCCCCACTTTCTTTTTGACGCTTTAGAGAAGTGGTTGCAGAAAAAAGCAGTCTTCTTTCTGAGTTCTTTTTTGTAATTATGAAGATACACCTTTAGTTCCGAGGATGGAAGATTTTGAAAATGGATAGGGAGTCTTCCTAGTTAGATACAATGCGACAAGAATAGCGCAATAATCACAAGCATTCTGCTTCAGAAATGGCTATTGAATGTAAAATTTTATATCCTTTTGAATATAAAGAGAAATTTTTCCTGTACAAAAAAATATATATATTCCAATTTATATGATTTTTATATAATTGTTTTGACCGTAAAAGTATTGAAAAATATCAAATTCAATACACTAGGAAAAAACTTGTATATCTTTGGATGTTGCCCTTCCATATTCACAAATCATATTGATTTTTTTTTAATATTTAAGAGAATTGGATAAAAAACACATTTAGTCTATTAAAGTAATCAAGTTAGGTACAAATTAATAACTGTCTCCCTTCGGTCTTATATATATATATATTTGTCATAAAACATTAGTTTAAGTTTATTTTTGTACATAAATAAAATAGTTGCATATATATTTGTCATAAAACATTATTTTAAGTTTATTTTTGTACATAAATAAAATATTTGCTTTGCAATGATCTTAACAAAAGTATTAGATAACATGTGTTTTTTAATGGTTAAGAACATGTGATTTTTCCTAAGAAGTAATAAGTTCAAATACGAAGTAATAAGTTCAAATACAAAGGGGGCAGGGTGTAATAACCTGGGTATCGAACCCCCAATTTGAATAATGTATTGTTACAATGGTGAGAGGCCAAAGTGCCCAAAAAATTACTTAAAGGGCTAGCGTGCCAAAGAAATGTAATGTTTTGATCATTATTAATAATAAACACATCATTGGTTGTTAGACAGACGAGGACTAGAGTTATAGGGGACTATGGTTCCATAAGAGGGGGGGGCTTGAGGGTTTAAATGTTTATTCCTATGTTAATTACCCTTTTTGTGTAAGGAAAGGTCTTGGTTACATGAGCTTCTTTGGGAAGGCCAGGAGGTTCTTGATTCCCCGTAAAAATACTTAAACCCATCCCTGGTCTGATTGTGGGGTTGGTTATTGGCTTGATCTCTCCTTCACCTCTTCATTTCATTCCATTCTTTCCATCGCATAATTTTGATTCACTCACTTACTCATTCATTGATCCATCCTCACCTGCTTCTTGACCTGGTAAAGGGAAAGGAACTGTTGAAGACTAGCCACAGTATTGTTGGTTGTAGTGGTCATTGGTGTAATTCATCCATGACTTGAGGCCTACATGTCTAATATATGTTGGCATATGCCCTATTTTATTCATAGATGGGAGTCCTAAGAACTCCAACATTGATATTTTGGACCAGCTATCTTGGAGCCCTAGAAGGAGAAGGACTGTCGGAGGAACTACATGGTAGAGAAGGGTGGAGGTCCATTCTCTTAGGTGGCACAGGCTAGGTAGAAGAGAGTCGGGTACTTGGATTGTTGTGAGTGTTGGGAAGCTGGTGAGAGCTTGAGTGCTGACTAGTTTGGGAATCCTAGCAACACTCTGGAACCATCCTTGTGGATTCATAGCCCTGCCTCGGGGGTGACACTGTTGTTCAGATTTGGAGCAATAGTTTCTACGGTTGGGTGGAACGTCCTTGGTCTGTAGCCTGTTGGTGTTGTCTTCATAAAGATAAGTGCTCTTTGTTGTGATCTCATTATCTGTATATGAATGTATTTTGCTGTGTATTCTATTTAGTCTTTAACTGAATCTTAGTTTATGCATGCTTGCTGGATATTTTTGTGCATTTCGTTAATTCTTTTCTTTTATGCGTCCTTACTATATAAAAAGGTATTGGTAAGAGAAAGTAGTCCAGGGGTGGGGCTTGAAGTTAGAATTCCCTGTCCTGTGGGTGGCTAGGGATGTTACATATTGGTATCATAGCCAAGTTGAAACACTGGGCCGGTATGGGCCAGGCCTATTGGTAAGAGTATCGTGGTTGAGTTCGAACTCTGACCATGAAATTGAAAATCTCAGGAGGAATGGTGATGCAGAATCTATGCAAGAGATAGAACGTCAGAGATTTGTTGTAAGGGGTCTGAAAAATCATGACTGTCCCCTTCAAATTCAGGGACGATCACCACTACGGGAGCAAGAGAGATGTGGGATCGTTGTACCAGGGGACAAGTGAACAGCGGTCCTTCGATGAAAAGGAGGAAAGGATTAAAGTCACAGCTGTAAGATCCCATTGGAAATGCAGATCAACAACCAGGAGGCATTGCGGGGAACCAAGTTGCATGAGAGATAATTTCCCAAGGTGGTCCCACAGTCCAAAGCCTGGTTTCACCGAGAGGTTACGTGTCAGTGTCAAGAGAATTGCAGGGTGAAAGGAGGGTTAGTACTCGAGCATCGAACCTCCAAAGAGATGAAGTAGTGAGGGACTGTCGATCTGTAGGAGGACATGTGTCAACTAATCGTGTGCTCCAGGTGAAAGAACTCCAGGAAAAATCAAGCGAGGAGAAGTTGAGAGTTGAGATTCCCAAAGCCACGACCAAAATCCACGCACTTCGGGGGAAAGCGAAGGTTGAAAGTTGAGTTCTCTGAAGTCCGAAGACCCGAAGAAATCGTAGCAATCAATATGTGGGAGACACGTGTTAGTATATCGCGAGCTTTAGATAAAACCATTTTGGAAAAAGTTGAGAGTTGAGATTCCCAAAGTCCTGAAGTCTGGAGCTTTTACGGACCATCCGATAAGGGAGACACATCGCGACAAATTGGCCAGTTCAGGAATTTGGAGTTCAGGAGAATTGGAAGTGTGCTAGTGTGGAAACTCTTGAAGTCTCGGAGCCCGAAGAGATGAAGTGGTGGGGCTCGATGACGTCACGAGGAGGTGATGTGGACCCTAGAATTTCTGAAGTGACATCTCTTGTGGACATCACTAGGGATGACGTGGACACATGGGATGCTTTCCACATGTCAGTAAGTTTTGAGAATGTGGATGATTGAAATGTCAGTTAGGACGTGACACGTGTCACCCACCTGATTGGGCCACATGTCCACTTCCAGTATTTCTCCATGTGGCAATAGATCATGCAGTCCGGAGACTAGGAACTCCCAAGGGAAGATGATGTCAAAGCATGGTTGCTGGGACTCCTTAGATATTCTCAGTTGCATAACTATTCTTCAAACCTGAAAGCCAAGATTGTCACCTACCATTTACATGGGAAATATCCAGTGTGGTGGGATCAACTAAAGCAAGTGGAGCATATTAATGAAAGTAGGATCACTTGGAAGCAGTTCAAGAAGTACTTCCAGAAGGAGTACCTCTCAGAGAATTTCTATGACAAGAAAATGTAGGAGTTCTTTGAACTCAGATTGGGAAGCATGACTATGGCAGAGTATGAGAAGAATTTCTTGGCATTGTTAAAGTATGTAAGGTAATACAAATATTTCTAAGTGAACTACTAGCCTTTTATAAGGATAATATCAAGTATAATGAACCCAAGACCTTGACTGAGGCCATTAGGAAGGCTAAACACCTGTATGAGCAAGGCTAGGGAAGAGAATCCCTACAGAAATATTGGAAGGATAGAAAGAATGAAAAGTCTGATCAGAGGAGGAAAGGATTCAAACCTCCCTTAAATAGGAATGACACTAACAGATATCATCAAGACCATTATGCTAAGGGGGATTCCAAGAAGGAATATTCTTTGGGAAAAAGGGTAAGACCACCAATCCAATGTTGGGGATGCAAGGAAGATCACTTGTACAAGGATTGCCCACACTGAAAAGATAGAGTGAAGACTGTGCACGACCTCTAAGAGGCTACAACAATCGAAGATATGGGACGAATCTATGTAGCTTTGGATGATCGGTAGGCAGAGTACCAGTCCAATATGATCGAGGTGGAAGTTAATATCATAAATCAACCTGTTTCTATTTTAATTGATTTAGGAGAAATTCATTGTTACATTGATCCTAAAATAGTGGATAGATTACATTTGGAGAAAATTAAGCTTGGAAAATAAAGTTTGGTTCAGTTAGCCACTGGAGTCAAAAGGAGAATCCATGATATTGATGCAGGTGAGGGTGTTCCTCCACCTCAGACTCACCCGCTCACAGGATCGATTACAAATCCCCTCTTCTGAGCTGAATTGGCTCTTTGGATTCCCTCCAGGAATATCTCCTGCAAATACCCGATCCACAGGTCCTTTAGTTTCTCCCCACGGCCTTTGTATAAACCGTGACCTTTTTCTGACTCCGTATCGGGGTTCAGGGTTTTCCGCTTCTTGCTGTCGAGAGTCATTGTTCTCTCCAACTCCCGATTGCCGATGAGCTCTCGGCTCCTATGCGCTAGCCCTCCTGGCTAAGCTTCCACCATATGACCACTCCTCCGCGACCGTGGCCTTACATCCTTTCGAGGCTACTCCTATCGGAGTTTCGGCACTTGCGATGTCACGATTCACAAGTACTCTAGACTCACGAATCTCCGATCCCCGATGGCTCCTTCCGTGCTAGCCCTCCGAGCTATATCCTCACCACATGACCATCCTCCGTATGACCGCAGTCAAACTTCCCATCGGGGTTTCCCCTATCGTGATATCGAAGGGTATGGACTCCTTGTCCCTGGGATTCCCGATTTCCCGATTTGCAATGCGCTTCAGCACTCCTGGCTAAGCCCTAGCCAACATGACCTCTATCTCGTGACCACCCCCTTATCCCGTCAGGGATACGGGGTTTCCGATATTGAAATAATTTTGTCCATGGGAACCGCGATATGCCGATCCCCAAATTCCTCTGTATCGTTGACAGCTGGCCTCCACTACGCCTCTGTCCTCATTCGCTACTGTGCTGACAGTTGTTCCCCACTGATCGAGGTTTCACGGATCGCGATTTCGAAATGCACTGATCCCTTGTCACCGGGNGCACCAATTTCCTCCACGCGTCCTCTCAGATGGACGGTCCCAATTTCCCCTCGTGATTTCGAGACTTTCGAAGTCCCGTTTCCTTCAACCCTGGGAACTCCGATTTCCCGATTTTTCGACTCTTGCCAGATCCCTGACACCTGTCCCACCGAATGGACGGTCAAGATTCCGTCGGGGTTTTCTGCTTGAATTTCCCCGATGCCTTGTCCACAGGAACACCGATTTCCCGACAACCAAAATGCCGACGACTGCTCGATCTCTACCACGTGTCCTTTGCAAACGGATGGCTCTGATCTTCTCAGTGCTTCGTCGCTTCGTGTCCTCGTGCTTCGCGACTCTTGACACCCAATTCTCCACTCTTCTGCTCATGAGGTCACGACAGGCGATGTGCCACCTGTCCGCTTGTCGACCCCTGTGGCCCCACGCCAGTATCGAGTGTCGATATCCCGATATGACGTCAGCTCGACCCCACAACACGGAGCTCTCACCTCTTCGCCACTCGTGAAGTCGAATGACTTCCTCTTCCAACCTCCGGTGCCCGAGTCCCCGATGTGGGTAATCTCGTGACACGCATCCGCTCCCATGAACGGTCCAGATCCTCGTCAGGATTTCGAGACTTATAATGTCTCGATTCTCTTACCCTCGAGAAGTCTGATTTCCCGATGGCTGATATCCCGACGGCTAAACCTCGTGCAACTTCCGCCAATCCAATGGCTGAAAGGATTCCTGCTTCTGATCTGACGGCTCTGACTTCTCCTTCTCTTCGCTCCTCCTGAGGCTTAACCTATGTGCGCCTTCTCCCAATCCAATGGCTGATGAGATTTCTGTACGAGATCTGACAGCTCTCGGTCCTTTCCTGCTGTGCGCTCCTCCCGAGATTTTCGCGCGCCTTTCTTCTGTGACTTAGGAGAATTTCAAATTCTCCAAGGCCTCAGCCTTTGCTGGTTTCTCCTCTATGAAATCCTTGAACATGAGCTTCGTTGCGCGTATACAAACGCTTGCTCCTCCTGATATTTTCTTCTCCTTTTGTATCCTTAAAGGATTCTGGCCTCTGCACTCCTTGTAGAACCTCTACGCACACACGGTGTTGTCCCTCCTGAGCTTATACAATCACTCAGGCCCCTAAGGGATTTCTTTGTCTTTCTCCTCCCATAGATGGAGAATGAAATGGATGCCTTCCTGGCTATCCTTCTGCTCAAGCGACTACTTGCTGAGCCTCTCTAGGTGTTCAGCAACCCAGTGAAGATCCTTCAGTGGACTCTTCCTTCAAATCCAGAACTCAAACAGTTCTCTTCTCCTTGTGCCTGTCTTCACCCTTTCTCGACGCCCTCCTGGCAGAGCATCTTCCTTGCACGGAACGTTCAACAGTTATGTTCTCCTATGCACTCCTTGCACCTGTTCAATGCCCTCTTAGTAGAGCTCCTCAGAATCCTCAGTGATTTTGGTCTTCTTCAAACTCTCAACAGAGTTCTTCTTCTGTGCACCTATGCACTTGCTCAATACCCACTTGGCAGAGCTTCCCAGAATCCTCAATGATTCATCTTCCTTTGAACTCTCAGCAGAGTTCCTTCCTCTGTGCACCTCTATACACATGGTCAATGCCCACTTGTCAGAGCTCTACATAATTCACAGCAGAATTCTGTCTGCAACTGTGTTTCTGCTACACAGCCTTGCCTCCAAGGTATTCAACAAACTTGAGGTCTTCCTCTTCCTTATTTGTTGATTCTCAGTCCTGTGCCTCAACACGTCTTTGTCTGACTCCTCAGAGTTCAGAAGTGCATCCTCTGTACACTGGTATTTAGATACCGCAGTCCTCTGTCACGCCCTCTTGGCATGAAACCTCAAAGACCTCAACTGAATCACACAAACTCCTGCAGAATGCATCTACATAACATACATTCATAGCATACATAGGGAACACACATAGACATCCATATATACAGAATATGCAGGAAAAACGGCTATGGTTATATTAACAAATGGCAAATGCCTGTAATTACAATGTGTTCCTGAGCTCTCTCGGGATCCTCTCTACTATACCATCTATCTAACTCAAAATGAGATATCAAATCTCTTTTACCTGGGGGCTCATCGAGTGCTTCCCTCCAGGTTCATCTACTCTAATAAATTACAATCAATGGTTGTCTAGTCCAGCATCTGGATCTAGATCTCAGCCGTTCTACAATAAAGGTCGATCTACCTAACGCCTGCTCAAAGGCACGGCTTCCATGGCTCAACAACCTAAGAAAATTAAATTTACATTCATTTCAAATTCAAATGAGGTTGCGCCTCCCTTTTAGCATATGAATGCATGCACACTGACGTGGTTGGCTGGTTGGATGGCTGACATGGAGCGATGCTCCTACATCATACTCCACAGCTGCAAAAATCATGAGATCCTACTCATGAGCTTCCCCTGTAGCTGTTGGAACCCTCCTGGATCCCAAACGAATCTGTGCAGCTTTTCATCCGCTCCATCCTCCTGTTGCTCTGTTGCTGTTGCTGCTACTGCTTCTTCTTTCCTTCTGCCCAGCTGCTCCCAACTGGCAGTTTCTGCTGATCTCAACATCAGCCTTTTGATTTCCTCTATCTCTCGTTCCAGCTGCTCCAATGGCTGGCCCTATTGTTTTAGTCTCCTCAGATGCAAAAATTTTTGTCCATTTGGCAGACCATCATGATCTCCCATGATTCTTTCTTCGTCTTCATCTGTGGCCTTCAGTTGCCACTCTGCTGCAGACTTCAGATCTACAGTCTCTTCTTGACTGACCTACTGCTCAGTCATTCTCTTCTCTGACAGCTCAAATTCTTCCAGTTCTCTTGCTGGCTCTGGATTGTTCAACCAATCCTCTAACATTTTCAGCTCCATCTCCCATGGAGTGATAAATTTTCCTGCCTTCTCTTTGGGTTCCCCTGCTGCTAGCTTCAGTGCTACAACTTCTTGCTTTTCAGCTCCTGCTGCAAACTCCCACGTTGCAGTCTCTTCAGCTTCAATGATGAATGCGTTGAGACATTCCTCGGAATGCTCACTCTCATTTCCTGCTTCTGCTTGGGCAACTCCCAAAGTCTTCTCCAATTCCTCCTCGACAGTCATCACCCGCTGAGACTCTTCTGTTGCTGCACCATCTGCAACACCACTTTCTACCTCCTCCTTGGCACATGGTAGGAATATCCCAATTCCCCCAATCATCAAAACATCATTTTGATCCTTCACCTCTGTCAGCTGCACTTGCTAATCCAAATCCATTTTTGAATTTATGAGACCTTCAGATAGTATCATCTGCTCATCCCTGCCCACCTGGCAATATGGGATGTTTCTGCTGCTTCCCTGGCAGACCATGAGATCAACCGATCCTATCTTCATCAACACTCCTTGCTGAATTGAACTCACCCCCGAGTCCATGAGACTTTCAGACAGTCTCAAATTTTCATCTCTGCCCTCCTGGCACTCCAAGATGCTTTCGCTGCCCTCTTAGCAGTCTTTGAGATCTCTCAACGATCTCCTTTCACTGCCCAGCTGGCAATGCAAAGTTTCCTGGCTGTCCTCATGACAATTTGTGAGATCCTCAGCTGATCTCAACTCGTTTCCCACCTGGAAAACCAAAATTTCCTCTTCTTTTCCCTCCTGGCAGTCCTTGAGATCATCAGACGATCCCAATTCATCTTCTTCATCATCCCAATCATCGATACCTTTTCTAGTCTCTGGCCAACCATGACAAATCATTTTCTCTTCTGTGGCCTTGACGTTTTCAGCATACCTCAACCATTTTCTCAATAGTCTGTGTTGTCTTCTAGCCATGAGCTGCCTGACTGGCCACTTCACTTTTTCCTTCTTCATGGGCAATTCGTGCATCCATCTCAGCTTCTTATCCTGCCGCATCTTCATTTTGAGCTCCTCCATCTCTCGCTTTATGTTAGCGAGCTCTTTATCCATTTTCGTTGCGCTCATCAGCTTTGGCTTCATTTTTTCAATAGACCTATGGCCTTCAGTAGCCATGCTGTTGTTCCTGTCTGCCTTCCTGGAGAACCTGCTGCTGTCACTCCTGCAATACTGGGTGCTCAGCTTCATCCTACAGTCCCAATGACTGCATTCCTTGATTGTTGCCTACCTGCAAACAACCACTTACAGAGTCTTCAGTAACTTTGTCTTCCTCTTTCTTTCCTCTCTCTTCACCTGAAATATACAGATGAAGTTCCCGCTCTGATACCACTTGATGTGTCTATCAAAGTGCTTCTTTCCTTCCTAGCTCCTCTTGCATGAAATATACAAACAAGATATCAGCTCTGATACCAATTTATGCATGCAAGGGTGTTCCTCCACCTCAGACTCACCCGCCCACAGGATCGATTACAAATCCCCTCTTCTGAGCCGAATTGGCTCTTTGGATTCCCTCCGAGAATATCTCCTGCAAATACCCGATCCACAGGTCCTTTAGTTTCTCCCCACAGCCTTTGTATAAACCGTGACCTTTTCCCAACTCTGTATCGGGGTTCGGGGTTTTCCGCTTCCTACCGTCGAGAGTCACTGTGCTCTCCAACTCCCGATTTCCGATGAGCTCTCGGCTCCTATGCGCTATCCCTCCTGGCTAAGCTTCCACCATATGACCACTCCTCCGTGACTGTGGCCTTACATCCTTTCGAGGATACTCCTATCGGAGTTTCAACACTTGCGATGTCACGATTCACAAGTCCTCCAGACTCGCGAATCTCTGATCCCCGATGGCTCCTTTTGTGCTAGCCCTCTGAGCTATATCCTCACCACATGACCATCCTCCATATGACCATAGTCAAACTTCCCATCGGGGTTTCCCCTATCGCGATATCAAAGGGTATGGACTCCGTGTCCCTGGGATTCTCGATTTCCTGATTTGTGATGCGCTTCAACCCTCCTAGCTAAGCCCTGGCCAACCTGACCTCTATCCCGTGACCACCCCCTCATCCCATCGTGGCTACGGGGTTTGCGATGTTGAAATACTTTTTTCCATGGGAACCATGATATGTCGATCCCCGACTTCCTCTGTATAGTTGATAGCTGGCCTCCACTATGCCTCTGTGCTCCTTCACTGCTGTGCTGACAAGTGTTCCCCACTAATTGGGGTTTCGCGGATCGCGATTTCGAAATGCACTGATCCCTTGTCACCGGAATCCCCGATATCCCGATTGACTCCAAATGCTGATGGGTTGAATTCCCTGTCATCTCTTCCGCCGATGGCACCGATTTCCTCCACGCATCCTCTCAGATGGACAGTCCCGATTTCCCCTCACGATTTTGAGACTTTCGAAGTCTCCTTTCCTTCAACCCTAGGAACTCTGATTTCCCGATTTTCTGACTCTTGCCAGATCCCTGACACCTGTCCCATCGAATGGATGGTCTAGATTCTGTCGAGGTTTTCAACTTGAATTTCCCCGATGCCTTGTCCACGGGAACACCGATTTCCCGACGGCCAAAACGCTGACGACTTCTCGATCTCTGCCATGTGTCCTCTGCAAACGGACGGCTCTGATCTTCTCGGCACTTCGCCACTTCATGTCCTCGCGCTTCATGACTCTTGAGACCCAATTCTCCACTCTTCTACTCACGAGGTCCCAACAGGCGATGTGCCACCTTTTCGCTTGTCGACCCCTGTGGCCCCACGCCAGTCTCGAGTGTCGATATCCTGATATGACGTGAGCTCGGCCCCACAACACAGAGCTCTCGCCTCTTCGCCACTCGTGAAGTCAAATGAATTCCTCTTCCAGCCTCCAGTGCTCGAGTCCCCGATGTGGGTAATCTCGTGACACGTGTCTGCTCCCACGAACGGTCCAAATCCTCGTCGGGATTTCGAGACTTATGGTGTCTCAATTCTCTTACCCTCGAGAACTCCGATTTCCCAATGGCTGATATCTCGATGGCTAAACCTCGTGCATCTTCCGCCAATCCAATGGCTGACGAGATTCCTGCTTCTAATCTAACATCTCTGACCACTTCTCCTTCTCTTCGCTCCTCCTGAGGCTTAACCTCTGTGTGCCTTCTCCCAATCCAATGGCTGACGAGATTTCTGTGCGAGATCCGACGACTCTCGGTCCTTTCCTCCTATGCGCTCCTCCTGAGATTTTCGGGCGCCTTTCTTCCGTGACTTAGGAGAATTTCAAATTCTCCAAGGCCTTAGCCTTTTCTAGTTTCTCCTCTGCGAACTCCTTGAACCTGAGCTTCGCTGCACGTATACAAATGCTTGCTCCTCTTGAGATTTTCTTCTCCTTTCATATCCTTAAAGGATTTTGGCATCTACACTCCTTGCAGAACCTCTACGCACACATGGTGTTTTCTCTCCTAAGCTTATACAATCACTCAGGCCCTTAAGGGATTTCTTTGTCTTTCTCCTCCCACAGATGGAGAATGAAATGGATGACTTCCTGGCTATCCTTATGCTCAGGCGACTACTTGCTGAGCCTCTCTGGGTGTTTAGCGACCCAGTAAAGGTCCTTCAGTGGACTCTTCCTTCAAATCCAGAACTCAAAGAGTTCTCTTCTCCTTGTGCCTGTCTGCACCCTTTCTCGATGCCCTCCTGGTGGAGTATCTTCCTTCCACAAAACGTTCAACAGTTCTCTTCTCCTGTGCACTCCTTGTACCTACTCAATGCCCTCTTGGTAGAGCTCCTCAGAATCCTCAGTGATTCTGGTCTTCTTCAAACTCTCAGTAGAGTTCTTCTTCTGTGCACCTATGCACTTACTCAATGCCCACTTGGCAGAGATTCNTTCAGCTTCCTTTGAACTCTCAGCAGAGTTCCTTCCTCTGTGCACCTCTGTAAACACGCTCAATGCCCACTTGGCAGAGCTCTATAGAATTCACAGCAGAATTCTGTCTGCAACTACATAGCCTTGCCTCCAAGGTATTCAACAACCTTGAGGTCTTCCTCTTCCTGAGTTTTTGATTCTCAGTCCTATGCCTCAGCACGTCTTTGTCTGACTCCTCAAAGTTTAGAAGTGCATCCTCTGTACACTGGTATTCAGAGACCGCAGTCCTCTGTCACGCCCTCTTGGCATAAAACCTCAAAGACCTCAACTGAATCACACAAACTCCTGCAGAATGAATCTACATAACATACATTCATAGCATACATAGGGAACACACACAGACATCCATATATACAGAATATGCAACAAAAACTGCTCTGGTTATATTAACAAATGGAAAATGCCTATAATTACAATGTGTTCCTGAGCTCTCTTTGTCTCCTCTCTACTCTACCATCTATCTAACTCAAAATGAGATATCAAATCTCTTTTACCTGGGGGCTCATCGAGCGCTTACCTCCAGGTTCACCTACTTTAATAAATTACAATCAGTGGTTGTCTAGTCCAGCATCTTGATTTAGATCTCAACCGATCTACCTAACGCCTGCTCAAAGGCATGACTTCCATGGCTCAACAGCCTAAGCACATTAAATTTACATTCATTTCAAATTCAAATGAGGTTGCACCTCCCTTTTAGCATATGAATGCATGCGCGTTGACGTGGCTGGTTGGCTGACATGGAGCGATGCTCCTGCATCAGATATGGTCAAAAGTTGTTCCATAAGTCTTAATGGTGTGAATACTAGTATTGATCTAAATATCATACCATTGGGGTCTTATGATATTCTAATTTGAATGGATTGGTTGGACAAGCATCATGCTATCCTAGATTGTCTTAGCAAGATATTTGGCTATCTTGATGAAGATGGAAATCAGAACACTGTGAAAGGAGTTCCAAGACCTGTCTCTATAAGGGAGATTTAAGCCTTACAACTGAAAAGGTTTTTTAGGAAGGATGTCAATTGTATGTAGCTCATGTGGAAAAGACATATAATACAAAGGGGCCAAGCCTTGAATATTTCTTGATACTACAGGAAGTTGAATATGTATTCCGAGAAATACCAGGATTGCCACCAAGGAGGGAGATAGATTTCTCAATTGATTTAGTGCCAGGAGCTGCCCCGATGTCAAAAAACACCTTACAAAATGAGCACACCAGAGTTAAAAGAATTACAAATGTAGTTGGAGGGATTGTTAAAGAAAGGGTACATACGTCCAAGTGTTTCACCTTGGGGAGCACCGATACTTTTTGTCAAAAAGAAGGATGGAACCTTGAGTTTGTGTATTGACTTTCGACAGTTGAACAAGTATACTATAAATAACAAGTATCCTCTACCCTAAACTAACGAAATATTTGATCAGCTAAGAGGAGAAATGATATTTTCAAAGATTGACCTGAGGGCAAGATATCATTGGGTAAGAATCAAGGAAGAAGACATTCATAAGACAACCTTTAGGACCAGGTATGGGCATTATGAATTTGTAGTGATGCCTTTTGGACTGACCAATGCACCAATTGTCTTTATGTGCTTATTGAATGGCATATTCAGTAATTATTTGGATAAGATTTTCATAGTATTCTTGGATGACATACTTATCTATTCTAAGTCTGAAGAGGAGCATGAACATCACTTAAGACTGGTATTGCAAATGATGAGGGAACATCAATTGTATGCCAAGTTGAGTAAGTGTTCTTTTTATCAAAAGCAGATCCATTACTTGGGACACATTATTTCAGAATAGGGCATAGTAGTAGATACAAAGAATATTGAAGCCATTAGAGGATGGACAACACTCAGAAATGTGGCAGAGGTTAGATATTTTAGGGGATTATCCAGTTACTATAGAAGGTTCATAGTAGGGTTCTCTAAGATTGTTCATCCCATCACTTCTTTGCAAAAGAAGGGAACTAAATTTCAATGGACACCTAAGTGTAACATAATTTTAATATGTTCAAGGAATTACTTACTAGTGCACATATGTTAAAGATTGTTGACCCAAATGAAAGTTGTGTGGTATGTACCTACGCATGTAAGGAAGGACTTGGGGGAGTCCTCACGCAAAATGGACATGTCATTGGATATGAGTCTAGAAAGCTTAAGGAACATGAGCGGAACGATGCCACTAATGACTTGGAACTTGCTACCATTGTTCACGCCTTGAGGATGTGAAGGAATTATCTCATGGGGAAGAAATTTGAATTAAGGACAGACCACATTGGCCTGAAGTATCTTTTTGAATAGCCGACCTTGAATGCCAGGGAAACAAGATGGATGGAATTTTTAAGTGAATATGACTTCGATATCAAGCATATCAAGGGAAAGGAGAATAAAGTTGTTGATGGTCTTAGTAGAAGAGTTCATCTCATGCATGCTATTGTTGTCAATATGCATCAGTTATACTTGAAAAGAATAATTTTAGATGGTCTTATTACAGATCAACATTACCTACAAGTAAAGGAAAGCTTACAACAAGGAGATATAAAACAGAAAATAAAAGAGTATGAGATAAATGAAGATGGTTTACTCATGCATAAGAATAGAATCTATGTTCTTGGCTCTGGAGAACTGAGAAATTTGGTACTGAAGGAAATGCATGATGTTCCTTATGTTGGACACCCTGGTTACCAGAAGATGATTATAGTCATAAGAAGCCAATTCTTTTGGCTGGGAATGAAAAAGGATGTTGTTGATTACATCGCTCGATGTATGGAATGTCAAAAGGTGAAGGCTAAACATAGGCACACAACAGGTTTGTTGCATCCATTGCCAATTCCATAGAAGAAATGGGAGGTGATAACCATGGATTTCATAACTAAATTACCCAGGACAACAAAGAAACATGATTCAATCATGGTAGTGGTTGACAAATTAACAAAGGATGTTCATTTTGTTCTTGTAAAAACAACACATAAAACAACTAATATTGCAGAAATGTTCATGAAGAAAATTTCTAGGTTGCCTAGGATACCTAGAAAAATTATCTCGGATAGAGATACCAAGTTTACCTCTTATTTCTACAGGGGATTGTTTAAAGGATTTGTCACAATATAAACCTTATCACATCATACCATCCACAGTAAGATGGGAAAACATAGAGGGTCAACTGAGTGATTGAAGATATGCTTAGAATGTATGTGATGGATAAGCCATCTAAGTGGGAAGATTACTCACACTTGGTTGAGTTTCCATAAAATAATGGATACCAATCTTGATTGAGAATGAGCCCATTTGAAGCCTTATATGGTAGGAAATGCAATACTCCAGTGAGTTGGCACAACCCAACAGATCGAGTGGTAATTGGGCTGGAGTTGTTCGAGGAGATGTAAGACCAGATGGTTAAGATCAAGAAAAATTTAAAGGCATCTCAGGATAGACAAAAAGCTTATGAAGATAAGAAGAATACGTATAGAGAATTTAAAGTACGAGAGCATGTACTTTTGAGGGTGCAACCAAAGAAAATCTCTTTGAGGGTAGTTGTACAAAGATAACAACCATATTATGTGGTCCATTTGAAATATTGGACATAATAGGGCCAGTTGCATACATGCTTGCATTGCCTGCTTCCATGAATGTGCATAATGTATTTCATGTCTCTTTACTCAAGAAATATGTACATGATCCTAACCATGTTATTGATTGGAATCTGATTCAGGTAGAGACAGAGGGAGAATTTCAAGTTCAGCCAATGTAGATATTGGATAGAAAGGTCAAAATTCTCCGGAATCGGGTTATAGAGCTGGTAAAATTTTAGTGGACCTTCTACGGTCCTAAAGATGCTACCTGGAGCATGAAGATGCCATGCAGGTAGAGTACCCGCAGTGTTTTGAATAGTTTTGAGATTTTGATCTCTATTTTGTATATGCACTGAGGACAGTGCCAAAATAAGGGGGAGGGGATGTAACACCCTGGGTTTCGAACCCCCATTTTGAATAATGTATTGTTACAATGATGAGAGGCCAGAGTTCCAAAACAATTACTTAAAGGGCCAGCGTGCCCAAGAAATGTAATTTTTTGATCATTATTAATAATAAACACATCAATGGCTGCTAGACAAACAAGGACTAGAGTTATAGGGGGCTATGGTTCCACAAGAGGGGGGAATTGAGGGAATGTTTATTCCTATTTTAATTACACTTTTTGTCTAAGGGAGGGGATCAATTACGTGAGTTTCTTGGGGAAGGCCAGGAGGTTTGTGATTCCCCACGAAAATACTTAAACCCATCCCTAGTCTGACTGTGGAGTTGGTTGTTGGCTTGATCGCTCCTTCAACTCTTCATTTCATTCCATTCTTTCCCTCTTGAATTTTTCATTCAATCACTTACTCATTTATTGATCCATCCTCGCTTTCATCTTGACTTGGTAAAGGGAAAGTAACTACCAAAGATTAGCCACGATATTGGTGGTTGTAGTGGTGGCTGGTGTAATCTAGCCATGACCCGAGGCCTACATGTCTAAGATGTGTTGGCTTGTGCCCTATTTTTTTCACGGCTGTGAGCCCTGAGAGTTCTAGCATTGAGATTCTAGACCAGTTGTGCTAGAGCCATGGAAGGAGAAGGACTTCTTGAGGAACTGCGTGGCAGAGAAGGGTGGAGGTCCATTCTTTGGGGTGGTCTGGATTGGGTAGAAGAGAGTTGGGTACTTGGATTGTTGTGAGTGCTGGGAAGTCGGTGAGAGATTTAGTACTGACTAGTTTGGGAGGCCTAGCGACACTCTGGAACCATCCTTGTGGATTCATAGCCCCGACTCAGGGTGACACTATTGTTGAGATTTGGAGTAGTAGTGTCTACGGTTGGGTGGAACGTCCTTGGTCTGCAACCAGTTGGTGTTGTCTTTATAAAGATAAGTGCTCTTCGTTGTGATCTCATTATCAGTATATGAATGTATTGCGTTGTGTATTCTTTTTACTCTTTAAATGAATCTTAGTTTATGCATGCTTGTTGGATATTGTTTTTCATGTTGTTAATTCTTTTCTTTTATGCGTCCTTACTATATAAGAACATATTGGTAAGGGAAAGTAGTCCAAGGGTGGGGCTTGAAGTTAGCATTCTCCGGCCTATGGGTGGTTGGGGATGTTACATAGGGTATGCATACTTCTATATAATTTAACACTGAAATCACTAAATAGAGAGGGTTCCTTTCCCACAAACTAAGGGATCTCATCTACCAATTTCATGTTTGACTTGGAAATTACCAGAAAATTAAATTATTATTATTATAAATAACCAAAACATCAAATTTTGAACATAAGGTATTGAATATTGATCTACCTAAGCATTGTAGCAACCAACACATGAGGGAGACTTATTAGCCCCCACCTTTAGGCTAGGGATATAGTAATCGGTTCACTAAATTTCAATTAGTCTGGCACGTATTTCAAAACCTTTTAACCTAAATTTTTTGTAAACATTTAACATGTAGGTATTTCAAAACATTTTATCCTAAATTTTTGATAAGAATTTAGCAATTTTTTCAAGAGTATTTTAATTTGTATGGTATGTTTGAACTTGGAGGTCTTATTTGGCCTCTTGCTAAGGCACAACTTGATGCAAGAGCATCTCTCCACGTTAGCCAGCCAGCTAGCCAGCCACGTAAGAGCATGCATTCAAGGATGAAGAGAGGCGTAGCCTTCGTTTTCAATTTTGAAATTGAATGTAATTAAATGTTTTTAGGTTGGTGAGTCGTGAAGCCATGCTTTGCACAGGCGTAGAGTAGATAGGCCTTTAATGCTTTGAAGGTTGAGATCTAGATCCAATTTGTGGACTAGACAATCCATTCAATGCCATTGAATAGGGTAGGTAGATTGGAGGGAAGAGCTCGAAGAGCCCCTCTTGTAAAAGATCAATTTCGATCTCATTTTGTAATAGTTTTAGGAAGGAGAGGGCAAAAGAGAAAGAGCCAAGACTCTGTTAAAGTCTGAGCTCAGGGACACCTTTGTAAAGAGGCATTTACATTAATATAAACCAAAGCAGATTTTCCTACATGTTTTCAGTGTGATGTGGATGCTTCATTGTGTTCTTTTATGTTGTATATGTATGCTAGACATTTGCAGGGAGTTGTTTGATTTTTAGGCTTGAAAAGTTCTTTGTGGTTTCATGCCAGGAGGGCGTTACAGAGTACTGCGGTCTCTGAATACTAGTGCATAGATGCACTTCTTAACTCTGTGGATTCAGAAAAAGATGAGCCAGATGGGCACAGAAGTTGAAGTCATTAACTTGGAGGAACACCTTTGAGGTTGCTAAACACCTCAGGAGGCAAGGCTGTGGAGAAACACAGTTGCAGACAGAATCTCTGAGGAGTTCTGTAAATATTTTCCAGGTGGGCATTGAGCAGGTGCAAGGGAGTGCACAGAGGAACTCTGTTGTGAGTTCAAAAGAAGATAGAAGCTCTGAGGAGTTTTGTAAATCTCTTCCAGGTGGGCATTGATCCAGTGCAAGGAGTGCACAGAGGAAGAACTCTGCTGTGAGTTCAGATAGAAGAAAGAATCATTGAGGATTCTTGATACTCTGCCAGGAGGGCATTGAGAAAGGGTGCAGATAGGCACAGAGAAGAAGGTAACTCTGTTGAGTTTTGTGATTGGGGAAGAGTCCACTGAAGGATCTTCGTAGGGTTGCTGAACACCCTGAGCACTCAGCAAGAGGTTGCTTTAGGGATCAACCGAGAGAATCTGGACCGTGGATTCGTGTCCAAGAGGTAGTGTAGGAAAGGTGTAGGGGAAGACAGGTATGATCCATCAGATCTTGGTCTAAACAGTCGACAACTGTTAGATCTGTCGAGAGTTGCACGAGGGTTAGACCTCACGCAGAGAAAAAGTCCTGAAGGGGTTGTATCAGGATATCGATGTTCGGGAGTTCAGGAGTCTGGAGGATGAGAGTCTGGGCACTTGAGATTAGAAATCCCGAACAGGTGAGATTAGATTTGAACCATTCGTCTGGGAGCAGACACGTGTCGCGAGATCGCCCATATTGGGGATTCATACATCAGGGTTCAAAGAAGGAAGTCCTGGACTTCGCGAGTGGCGAAGTCGCGAGAAGATCGAGACCATCCATCTGAGGAGGACAAGTGACAGAGATCAAAGGATCTCGTGAATTCGGAGGTTCGCAAGGTGAGAGCCCAAAGGTTGGGTGCTCCAGGTCATGAAGTTGTTAAATCGCGAGGAGCGAGGACAACCATTAGATCCAAATAACGAGAGGACCATTGGATCAGTAACCCCATCGCCTATCATGCATTCAAGGGTTCGAAGGTTGAGAGGGGTCACTTTCGACATCAGAAGTCTTGAAGTGCCGAGAGCGAAGGCTTGTATGGACACGTGGGAGAGCCATAAGGTGGGGTCCATATGATAGATAGGCAGACATGCGTCGCCTAGAGAAGGGAGTCAGTGCTCTGTTGATTTCTTTCATCTCGGAGATTCGCGAGATAAGAGCACGAAGGCCCGATGCTTCAACCTGCGAGGTTGTGAATAGCGAAAAGCATCAAGGGAGGAGTCAACCCGACGTTGACTTATCGCATCTCGGGAGATCGCAACAGGAGGGCACGAGAGTTCACCCCACGAACTCTTGAAGGTGTGAGTTGCGAGAGGCGCTGGCATTTAAGCCTAGCCAGTGGTCACGCATGGAGGGTGCTGACAGAAGGGAGCTATACCCATTTTGTGATCTTAGGTATCGCGAGATTGAGAAGGAATAGTTGGGAGTTTCGACTCTCGAACTCGCGAGTTGCGAGTTGCAACAAGCGCCTTTGGAATTGGGCCTTGGTCATAGTGCTGTGGTCAAACGAAAAGGCAGAGCTCGTGCCTAGTGATACTTGCATAGGGAATCTTTCGAAAGGACCTATGGATCGATAATTTGTGATTCCAGCAAGGAATCTAAAGAGCCGATTTGGCTCGAGGGAGATAAAGAACGATCATGTGAGAGGATCTCAGTCCGAGGGCTGATAGGTCTGCGTCACAACTTCACATTTTCCATATAAACTTTAGTTTAAGGTATACATTCACTAATAATTTTCCAGGATATCAAGTAATGCTAGAAATAAATCTAGCATTACTTCCTAACATTCTCATTTTTCCGCACATAAATTCTTTTTTTGTTTTTTTAATGTTATGTTTTTCAAGTGTCGAAGAATGACCCATTGTCATCTCCATAAGCTCTATGATTTCAACTCCATAAGGCCCATTGTCAATTCCATTTTCTTTATGCTATTGAGCTTCCACCTACACAACCATGCACCTACATGGACATGTAAGCCTTCGTGTTCTAAAATAAAATATGATGTTGTTGAACAAACTAGCTTATTGAATTAGCTCAACAAGAAGGTTTTTTCTATCCCATTACTTGTTCAAACAAATTGGAATGACATCATGCTTCTTCTTACCCTTCACTACACTAGATGGAGAGGACAACAAACAACATGTAAGGCTTTAATCGAGGCTCTAATCAATCTTGATCATTATAAATATGAAATTATTTTAATCCATGAATTTTGAACTTCAATTTATATAAATATGTAATGCTTTGCATTTTTGCATTTCCATGTTAACATCTATGCATTCTTAATTTTTTTTAAAATTGATGCATTTTCAAATAATTCTTTTAATACATAAATTTCAAACTTCAATTTATATAAAACATTCTCATGTTAATGCACTTACATTGACAGATGCATTCCATGAATTTGGAGAACAAATATTCTTACAAAGAACTCATACAATCTTTGGAAGGAAACTTGGCCTATATTGATATATGCATTCTATGAATTTAGAGAACAAATATTTAGGCAAATTGGACTATATTGACAGATGCATTCTATGAATTTGGAAAACAAATATTCTTACGGATAACTTATACAATATTTCAAAGGAAAATTGGCAGAGGAGGATTTGGGCGTATATTCTATGGTCGATGTAATGTAGGTGGTTGTCAAAGTGCTATAAAAAAAATAGAAACAAGTAGACAAAGAGTTCTCAACATAGGTATATATGGATTTTAAATCACCCAATCGATTGAAGATAAAGAGTCATTGACACTCTACAACGAGTTATATTCAAACTACAATTAGGAAATAATGCTGGATTCACTAAAATTGATCTTAAAAAAAGGTTTACAGATGGCATATCCAGCTAAATTTCAGTGGTATAATCAACTAACATAATAATTGTTTGTTGGGTTCAAGGACATGGTACCAGAAATGTCGAGGCAATGTAGTAGTCTCCCTGCAAATGCTCAAACGACCTTATCACCTTCTATTTATAAGAAAAATCAATGTCCTCTATAGACAAGAAATCCATATTTATGAAATCTAATCGAAAGACTTTTAAATTATTATGGGAATGAATGGAAGGGGAATCGATGAATTAATTAACATCCTTTCCTATAAATTTGCGAATGAATAGGTCATCAATTATGCCCTACCTCGCTCCAACGAAGATGTTCATGTTGTTGGCTCCTTGGTCGATTCTGTAAAAGTGGTCCTTTCCTTTGTTATTTTTAGAAAACCATGAAGACAGGGATTAGCTCTTCTATTTTTTTGGATGATAGAGTACTTTGGTATTGTTTTTTTGAATGATAGAGTACTTTGGTATTCTAGGTCACCATTTGAAGTTGAAAAGAACTCATCCTTTAAAGAACTTATCAAGGGATTCTCTAGCTATTTGATACTCTCCTTCATACATCTGCATACATACCCCAATGAAAAGAACAGAATATGGTATGAGGGAAACAAAACCCCGAATAATGGATTTAGGTCATGAAAGATATCCATTGTCCTTGTAATCTTGGGTAAAAACCATGCCTACAGCCTTCATGATGTCATCCAAATCGCTGATGCCATTTTCCAACCTACTGAATCTCATGCATGCAACCTCCATGATGTCAGCCATCTCGTTGATGCCATTGTCCAACCTGCTGAATCGCATGCCTGCACCCTCCATGATGTCAGCCAACTCGCTGATGCCATTCTCCAAACTGTTGAATACCTATGGAGAGCGTAGTCATGTTATTCTATAACTCGCTCAATTAAGGCATATATGATAATGGTTTCACAAACTCACTCTCGGGGTGAAGCTCCTTTCCCGATAGAATTATCTGTGTGGTGTCGAGCATGAAACACATATAGAACATGGACAGTAGGAGCGTGGAGGCCATGCAAAAATTTTACATGCTTGAATTGTCACTAGCAATGCCACGTGGTTTGGAAAGTGGAGTTTCCGCTACAATAATTCTATATTTTTCTTAGCACCATAATTTTAGAAGTTTATATTTACCATAATTTTAAAAGTTTATATTTACCATAGTTTAAAAGTTTATATTTAAAAACTTGAAATTCCATCACATATGGTAAAAATTAACCATATAACCATGTGAAATGACGAGTTACACCATTGTTTCACCATAAATTTAAGATATACATTATTGGACATGAATTAAAATTTATGTCTAATATTTAATTTTTTAATCTATTTCTTAATTTGATTTGAGTGATTAGGCCTTTCTTAACCTAGTTTAAAATATTAAGAAGTATACATATGTGTGTGTTAGAATCCGACTGGGTAGCAACATATATGTGTTATTCTAAAATTTTAAGCGCAGCACTAATGCCAACAATAACAGTCCCTCAAAGAATTTTTGCCAAAAAAATATTATACATCATTCACAGACAGTTTTTCAAGAAATGAACCATTGCTTATACGCCTCTATAAGCCACTATCTTTTTCTTAGCGGATTTGCACTGTAGTGGTCATTTTGCTTCATAAGCCTCCAATGTTACTTGCAAATCTTAAGTTTGTAGTGGTCAGTTTGCTAAGATTGACAAAACTTTTCATGAAGATCTTTGTTGTGAACTACTTTTGGAAACGAAGAAAGTTTTGATCTTCCCACTGGTGATGTTCGTTATAACCCATGTGAGTGTTTCAGCCAATCTACTAAATTGAAACGAAATTTTGAAAAGCAGGGAGTACCTCAAATGGAAATTCATCAGAGCACGTCACCCCTGTCGACTAGAAGTAATATATGGAACGGAGTTTGAGGTCGGGTGTTCTTATATTTAGAAGCTATCAGCTCGTTAAGAGAGCTTTCAGATCCCTCTCTTCGAGGTAAATGAAAAAAATGATGAAATTTTCATTTGTTGGATGACAATGTGAATATAATAATTAAAATGAAGATTACATATGTCAACTGATTGAATGGAGTTTCAGGTCGGGATACAGTATACACAAGTTTCCCGCTCGATAGGCTAGTTTCCAAGCCTTGAAGAGAGGTCTATAGATACTCTTAATCTATACAAGCTACCAGCTAGATAGGCTAGCTTTCAAAGCCCTGTCTTGACGGTAAACAGAGAAAACAAACTAGTAGGGATCCATTTACACCGTGTCACCCACTCCTATTGTAGCCATATGGGAAGCATTAGGGAAAGGAAACAACGCATGGAACTATTAATATAAAGACATTGGATTGAAAAGCTTGTTTTAAATTTTTCTAGGAGATGCAAGATTGTTGAATTATACTATTTTGAAGCTTTAAGCTCGCGATCAAGGGCACAAATATGACACTATAGATAAATTTTGATCTTAAAAATTGGTGACCACCATTAAACATTGTTTGAATTCTGTTTAGTAGCATTGCCAGACTAACTAAGCTCTTTTTCCAAATCAAAGCTTCAAAAAACGACTTGAAAGTGCTTGATACTAAAGATCAATTAGCGTTTGTTACTCTCACACCGGAATTCCCCTCCTTGTGACCAAAATGCGAAGAACGTTGGATGTTTACTATTGCATGCAAGAACCCCAGAGATTCAATCAAAAGGAAGTAAGGCCATACTAGACTTGTTAGAAGAGCTAATCCTCAGGACATTATCACTTGAAATGGCGCAGACATTGTTATGAGGACACCTATCTAGCCTAAATTTTCTTAGAAAACACCTCTGCAACTTAAATTTTGTTGAAAATAAATGGTGTAGAGATTTCAACAGCAGAAGGGGACAAAGGAAATTCCCTATTTTTCCATACAATAAAGGTTTGGAGGATCAACCCGGGATGTGTAGGCCGTGTTATTATATCCATCTCTTTATTCAGTGTGTTTCCCGAATCCAACATCCAGAAACAATAAAACTATTAAAACTCTAAATGATTGGTCTAAACCCCATCCTCTTATGTTTTGAGAGAAGCTATCGTATCATCCATGTGTGGGCCTTAAATTTCTTTTCTTTATCTAGGAAATCCACCACCATAAAAATCCATACAAGTTTACATATTTAGACTTCTTTGATATAAATAATGAAAAGCGACTTGCATTGCATATTATTGTATGTAACTTACTTGTACCTACAAAATAAGGAAATATGTATGGGATATTAATGATTTTATGTAACAACATAATAATCAATACATGTGGCCATAAAAATGTTTATAGGTTTTGAGAGTTGCAACCTATTTTGTATTGACACAAATTTTAATTTAATAAAAAATAGAAATAAATCTAGCAATTTGCAATTATTAACTGGAAAAGGTAAAAATACATGATGCTTGATTACGTAATTGACTAGAATGAGCGAATGTGATAAACTTACCAAAGAGGTGAAGAACTTGACTTACTTGTAAGGTTATACCTGTCGATCCATTATGCTCCAAGATTTTATCTGGCTTGTTACAACAACAATGTATGGGACACTCTCCTCCCAACTAACCCCTCACACATTGCCATTGAGAGCCCACAAGCCCTCAATCAATTACCTATGCCAGCTTCAAAGATTTTTTCTCAAATTTCCCCAAGCAAAAAATATACATTTTCCTTCTCTTCCTTCATTATATAAAATTATTCTTACACATTCATGTAATATGTTACATGCATAGGTTACACTTGTCTCTAAATAATTATTCATCTCATTTTCAGTTTTTCCTTAATTTAGCTTTGCTTAATTGATCTTTTCTTATTTTCCTATTTTATTCTATTAATAAAATAATTATTTTTATTATTTATCTTTTTTTTATTTTTATATTATTTAAATTAATATTATTATTTAGATTATTATTATCATTAATATTATTGTTATTATTGTTATTATTGGGCATTACGATTGTGTAGATTTATTTCACATGCAAATAATTTGGCAAATTACCAATATTTTCACCTTTTTCACTTTTCATTTACACCATGCAAAAATTCCTCCATGCAAAAATATAAAACTTATCTTCCACATAAAGAGATATTTGTATTTCCTTGTTTGTTCATAGCAAAAATTCCTCCACCTAAAAGATTAAACTTATTCTCCACTTAAAGAGATATTTGTATTTCATTTTTTTTTATTCTGCCTTACAACAATTTCTCCATGTAAAATGATAAAACTTATCCTCCACATAAAGAGATATTTTTTTTTCCTTTCTTATTCCTTCTACAAAAATGGCTCCATGGAAAGAGAGGTTTATATTTCTTCACATGCAATTTAAAATCACATGGAAAATTTTCCTTCATAATTTTCTTTATAGCGAAACTAGAAGATAATATATTAAGTAAAGGTTGTGGAAATGCACACAAGAAAATTATGAAGGAGGTGAATTCTTACAAAAATCAAGTTCACAGAGGCCCCTATAAGATTGTTATACCTACTTATAACGAGAAATTCTAATTTCTCAGAGTAAACTTATTTACAGCATAAAATTTTGTAAAAAACCCTAGACAATACCAAAATAAACATTTATATGTGATTAACTTGGAAGAGAATAAACCTTCCCACCCGTATCATCCATTTATAACTCTAAAATTGGAGAGTTTAGGTAAAGAATTATGAAATTGACCTCATGAGAGGAAGTTGCATATGAGCAATCAATTATAGATAGAGATACCCGCATCTAGTGGGGGCAGACCCGAAGGTGATCATGTTGTGTTAAAATAGATCTATCTTTGTATTGTAGTTGCTCGTCTAGTGACTGACAATGTTGGAAAAATATTTAAAGAATGGTAATCACCTGGGTAGAGAGGCTACCCAAGAGAATTTTCAAGGCCTATGTTAAATTTTAGATATCGTAGACCTCCTGGTCCAGCTGAGAGAAGAGTTCCTTGGAATTGGCATGATGACGTTGTGCCATGGGGCTGAGAGAAACAGGGGGCAATGAAGGTCCCTATTTTTCATTTTGTACCAATGTTTTCTTATTGGTCTATGAGGGAGATGTTATAGAAAAACATATGCAGGAATTCCACCTTCAAAAATCTCCAAACAATAATTTTAATTAATTCAAAAATGGAACAACGATGAGCATCTCGAGGGGCCCAATTGTAGATGTTTAATGGTTTTTTTAGACTCCCCCAAAACAATGATCTTATGGATGTTAAATAAGATCCAACTAAGGTGAGCCCTAGAAGGAGGGAATATGCCTTAGCTTGGTTATTGTTGTTGGAAAAAACACCCTACGGACTAGCAAACTAGGTTCAGACTTGCATGCAGATTTGACTGAATAGAAACTACTTTCTTAACTGCATCCCAAGATTTAAATCTCTTTTTCTTAGTAAATGCATGGAAAAGGACCACCTACCTTATTACCGGCGTTCGATGTTCATCCTCCATTGTGCTTGACTACTTGCTCGCAATGCTCCTTCCAAATATAACCTGCACTCAAGACAAACAACAACTATGCATGCATGCTACTTCTATACTCAAGGGTTAGAAATCAAGCATAAATTAATCAAATCATAGACAATTCATAAATTGGGACGGGAAAAGCATTCTTTTTATTACTTAAAGTGAATCAACTTACAAAAGCTAAGACCGGCCACCGCTCTGTTAGCACTCGGTAAATTTCCTAG
>SNQJ01S0005785.1:121679-136187 GCA_010110895.2 Picea sitchensis
TACAAGTTGGTGTTCCACTTCGATCTGTTGGAGTGATGTCCATGTGGTGGACATAGCGTAGGTAAAGGTGGAATTGTCCTGCCATTCGTTCCATTTTCTCCTTTTGGCTACTTTGGTCCTCAGCTAGTCTTTTTGCACTAGCCTCCAGGTTGCCGAGGTGACTCAAAATTTCTGTGAGCACCTTCTTGTGGTCCTTGATAGCCTCCCTGTTGGTCTCTTTCCAATCAGCGCTAATCTTGCCTATCAACATTTTTGTTCGCCAAGCCTCCTCCATTGTTTTGTAGTAGAGGGTTTTCCTGGGTTGTGTGGCCCCTGAGTCCCTTATCTTGTCCGCTTCTTGAATTAGTTCCGTACAGGCTTTGCCTTGCGTGTGGTGTTGATTTCTCTCTCCCACCTGTTGATGATCGCTTTTCCCTTTGGATCGACCTGCATAAGAAAAGTACCCTTGGATTCTCTGGCCGCTTGCTCCATCCTTGTAATCCTCCGGGTGCTTGTCGGAAGCTCTTTCCCCTAGGGGCCTCTCTTACTATGGGTTTTCTTCAATCTTACCATCTCAGCTTGTTTATGGTGGTTTTTGTCTTAGGTTCTTCTCCTGTTCCTATTCGCCCCTTCTTGTTATGTAAGATGGCCTTTGTAATTGCTTCTCTCTGATATGTGGCTATTCTTGGTGTTTCTTCTTTTATGGGATTTCCTCGGCTGCGGGCTCGTCCTGGAAATCATGGGCCGCTCATAAAGGTGTACCTTCTGGTCCTTTTTCACTATTTCGGAGTGTGTGCTCTTGGGAGCCCTGCCGTCATCCCTGCGCCAATCCTTTGCCCTGCATGGTGTACGACAATCATTACCACTCCCTGTATCTGTTCTTAGGTGAGGTGTACCCGGTATACTTGACCATGGAAATCCCTTTTGTTCTTCGTCCTTTGTCGCCTGCTGATTATCTTTTCTGCTTTCCCATGAACAACCCCTGTACTTCTTCCTATTGATAAGACCGTGGTGTCGTACCTCCTCTTGTTGTGTGACCTAGATCTGCATTGTAACTCATGTTTGAGTGGTGGGCTATCAGATTCTGCATGGATCCTACGTGCCCTTTAGTTATTCCTGCGCCTCCATCCTCGATGTGGTTGTCCATACTTCGGTTGTCGTCATAGTCTTTTGCCGCTAGTTGGATGCAGTCTATTTGGAACTGACCATTCAGGATGTTACTCCAGATAGTGTCCAGTTCTGGTCCTTTCTTGTCGACCCCCTCGTTAGTGATTATGTCCGCCATTCCATTTGCTGACCTCCGTACCCAACGCAACTCCATTGTGATTCCCGTCTGCAAGTGCTCCTGAATTTTTTGCAAGGAATGTGCCAAGTGCGAGTGCCTCTGAATTTTGCCCACTCTGGTATTGTTTTGGAGTCTCCTTACTGTGTTGATAACCAACATGGAATCTCCTTCCACTATGGCGTTTGTCATCCCTTCCCGGCTTAGAATCTCGAGGCCAATCTCCAGGGCTCCGAATTTCGCAGTGTTGTTGGTTGAGTTTCCCAGACTCTCAACATACAGCCGGATGATATTTCCTTTACTGTCCCTCATTACTCCTCCCATTCTTGTCCGTCTTGGATTACCTTTCGATGCCCCGTCGAAATTCAGCTTGAGGGAGCTTACTGGTGGTGGTTTCCAGTTGCGCTCACCTACTTGGAGTTGTGGTGGTCATCTTACCTGATTGGGGTTGCGTCCGTCTTTTAGGTGGAAGTCTTATAAGATTCATGAGTCTTGGTTTGTGAGTTGCGCTCTTCCTGTCTGGCAGTTGCGGCTCTGTACCGTTTCTCTTGTCATGGAGATTATTGTTTCCTTGATCTTCCCTTCCAACCAACTTTCATTCTTGAAGATGCGTCGGTTCCTTTCCTTCCATATTGCCCATATGATCATTCCCTGGACGAGGGTCCAACAGAGATTCACCTCTTCATTTTCGTTGTAGTTCTCTTTCCAGATATTGATAGTTGCAGAGATGTTACCTCAGATCCTATTGGACTGTCGAAAAACGCCTACCACCCAGTCCAAGATTTCTGCTGTGTAGGTGCATTCATCAAGGAGATGGTTCATTGTTTCTTCCTTGGCTTGACAGAGGTGACATCTGGAAGGACCTATGAATCCTCTTTTCCTTAGGTTTTCACAAGTTAGAATTCGGTTGCAGAGTATTAACCATTGGAAAAAATTTATTTTTGGCCAATGGGGGTTGTTCCAAATCTTATTCTTGGTCCTGGTCCGCGATATAGTGTCGGACTTCTTTTAGATTGAATTCCCCATCGTCTTTATGTCCCCATCTCAGCTGGTCATTTCCGTCCGTGACTGCAATTTTTCATCTCCCCAATTCCTCCTCCACCTCTTTTATTGTTGTTGCAGTTTGGTCTCTATCTGTGGGTTGAGAGTGTTCCAAATTCTCCATTTGTTGTGATCTGTTTCTTCTTTCCAGTAATGGTAGACTCTGGTTTTACCTTGCGCGATCAACTCCTGTTGGAGTTCCTCCCTATCTGGTTTCTCCATTCTAGGTTCCTGTTGTTAGTCATCCTCCCAGAATCTCGTTGTTCTGCCATTCCTTACTTCCCAAAAGTTGTGTGTCTGAATCCAATCTTTATTGTGCTAGGCTAGTTTCTAGATGGTTGAACCTTCCCTGGTGCCACTAAAGCGGATTCTGTCCTGGTTGCGTATGTCCGGGGAATACTTTGCCTTCCACAGGTTGACCCATGGTGTAGTAGTTTCTTTGACCTAGCGCCACGAAAGTTTCACCCCATAGGCGTCATTGGTCACTTGCGGGTCTTGTAACCCCATACCTCCTTTACTTTTTGGTTTACAGACCTTCTCCCAAGCCACCAGGGCCCATTTTTTCCTTATTCCTGATCCTTGCCACAGGAAGTCCCTTTGGATGGTTCTTATTTTTTGTAGTATCCCCTTGGGGGTTGGGAAAACAAACATCGTAAAGGTTGGAATTGCTTGCAAAACAAACTTGGTCAAAATAAGTCTTCCAGCTAGGTTGAGGGATCTGTACGTCCAATTTTTCACCCGCTCCTGTAACTTGTTGATTATTCCTTCCCAAGTTGACATTTTGTAAGCTTTGTCTGTCAGGGGAATGCCCAAGTACTTAGTTGGGAGTGCTTTGCATTCAAAGCCCAAAATGTTGGCCAAATTTCTTTGGATTGCGGGGTTGGTATTGAAGAAGAAGATCATAGATTTGGAATGGTTGATCTCCGCACCCGAGGCTTCCCCAAACTATTCTAGGATTCGTTTGTAGGATTTTGATTCCTTGACCATGGGTATGCCATGAAGTAAGGTGTCATCCATGAACTGTTGGTGCGTGGAAGTAGGGCAATTTTCAAACGATTTGATACTTGTTATTTCACCTGTTGCAATTGCGCTTTTTATGCTTCGACTGAGACCTTCCATCATCAGAATGAATAGGAAGGGGGACAATGGGTCTCCTTGTCTGATGCCTCTTGTGGGCCAAAAAGGTTTGGCAGGGGCTCCATTTATTAGTAGTGAGTAGCTTGTTGTGGATAATAGGCTGACTATCCTGCTGATCCAGTGTTGGGTGAAGCCGAAGGCTTCCAAAGTCTTAACCATATAGTGCCATCTAATTTTGTCATAAGCGTTTGCTAGGTCCAGTTGTATTATCATTCCCCCTCTCTTCTGAAGCTTCAGGGTGTGGATAAGCTCGTGGGCATGGATGATATTGTCCATTATTTGTCTTCCTTCCACAAAGCCTGCCTGTTCTTGTGAGACCAGTGTGGGTAGGAGGGGTTTCAATCTATTTGCTATAACTTTGGAGATTATCTTATAAACCACATTGCATAGTGCTATAGGTCTGTAAAGATCAGGGGTTTTGGCTTCATTTTCTTTGGGAATTAGTATAATCATTGTGGCATTTAACGCTTTTAGAATGGAGGCTGACCTTCTAGAGTCTTCCACTACCCTATAAAAATCGTGTTTGACAAATTCCCAGCAGGCTTTGAAGAACTCCACTATGAAGCCATCTGGACATGGGGCTTTCCCATTGGGCATTTCCTGGAGTACTTGGTCAATTTCCTCCTCAACAATGGGTTTGTTCAGATTGTTATTTTGTTCCTCGGTGACCAGGCGAGGGATATGCGGGATTATCCTTTGTATGGCCTCCATTCTATCTTGGTTGGGTTCCTGGGCTATCACGTGGAAGTGGTTTACTAGCGTAGTTTCGATTTCCTTATGTGACTCTCTCTCTATTCCATCCCGGTCCTTAATCTTCAGGATTTTGTTATGGGCTCTTCTGGCCATGGTTGTTCTATGAAAAAACTTGGTGTTTTGTTCTCCTTCCTTTAGCCATCTGATCCAAGACTTTTGTCACCAAAGTGTTTCTTTCTGCTGGCATCAAGCTTCCCATTCCTGGGTCATCTGGATCTCTTCCTTTTTCCGTTCCTCCGTATAGCCCTCCGAAATGCAGGTTTCCTGGAGTTTTTTCATTTTTTCTTCTATGTTGTTTTTCTCTTGGTTTACATTCCCAAAAGTGTCCTTGTTCCACTCCTTGAGCCTATATTTGTTGTACTTTAGTTTATTATAGAGTTTGAACATCCTTGTCCCTTGCTCTGGTTGCTCCTCCCGCCACCACTGTTTGATTCTTTCCTTGAAAGTCGGGTGTTCAATCCAGAATTTCTCAAATCTGAAGGGTCTGTTCTTTGGTGTGGTCTGAAAGCCTGCTTCTAGTTTCACTGGCCAGTGATCAGATCCCCCAAGGGAAGGATGTTGCAATCTAAGGTTAGCCCCTGCATAATGATTGATTCCGATACTAGGAATCTGTTGAGTCTTGTTGCTACCTGATACTGGTTCATCTGTTTATTGTTCCAGGTGAATTGGCCATTATTAGTTTTGAGGTCTACCATCTCCGCTGTGTCTATGAACTTTGAGAATTCTTCTGCATCTCTATCCAATCTTCTTGTACCTCCTTTTTTCTCCGCAAGTGACGTGATGATGTTGAAGTCCCCTGCCAGGATCCATTGGAGGTTGTTGGATCGGGTTTTAATATCTTCTAGGTCTCGTATCATTCCTCTCTTTTTGTTTGACACCTGGGGCTCATACACATTAGTGCATAGAATCACCTCTGTGTTTCCAATGATTTGCATGTGGACCGTAAGGGTGTGCCTTGTTGCATCAGCTTCTATTAGGCTCAGTACTTTTGGGTTCCACAAGGTGAAAATACCTCCTGCCATTTGGTGGCCTCCGATAGCCACCATCTTGTACTTACGCCATTGTTGTTTACTGATTGCCTCCATTATGTCTGTATTGCATTTTGTCTCTTGAATAAAACAAAGATCCGGTTGTTCCTGCTCTAGTCTATTTCTAAGGATTCTTTGCTTTCTCGGGTTGTTTAGGCCTCTTATATTCCAAGTTATAACCTTCATTTAAACATGTGGGGGGGAGTTGGGGAAGAGTTTCTTGATCTTACCCGAGTTTATCAGTAGCGCTCCAAGCTCCTGTAGGGACACGCTATTTGATTTCCTGCTTTTTTTCCTCCGCGTCTGCTTGGGTGGGAGCTGTGGTTGTCCCCCATCAGCTTTGACTCCTAGGTGTCCAATCTCCCCATGTGTGCGCTTTAGTCCTCTAGCTTTGGCTTCCTCCCTTAGGAGAAATAGGTACTAAATGCGGTCAAGTTACTCTGTTGGTACATTGTCTACTCCCTGTCTTTTCCATTGCTCCAGTATGTTCGGGAGATCTATCCCTTCCCTTTCCACATGGTCTCTGAGTTCAGGATCTTTTGTGCCTACTTCGCTTGGGGCCATTTTCGCATCTCTCTCTGCTTCTTGCATGGGGGTGTTGTCGTCTCTAGTTTCTCCATCCATCGGGGTTGCACAACTTCCCTGTTCCTTCTTGTTACTTGGTCGATCAGTGGGCTCGTTTGTTGCTTGTTCTTTGACTTCTTGAGATTTTGCCAAATCCTTATTGTCTTCTACCCCTTTATTGGTTTTGTCTGTCCTTTCGTTTTATTCTGGGTCTCCGGGTTATTTCCTGTTGGGGTTTTACTTTACTTTTTGTTTGCTCTGCTTCCGAGGTTCGGTTTTATAAACCCATCCTCATCCTGTTGTGGTTTGGGGTTTTCCGCTTTCTGTTTTTTATTAAGAGGGCATTCTTTGATCAGGTGGCCATGTTCATGGCATCTTCTGCATCTAAAGGGGATCTGTTCATAATCTATGTTTTGGATCCATTCCTCATCCCTGAATTCTAGACTTATGGCTTCTGGGAGTGCTCCCGACACATCCATATCTATGCAAATTCTTGCGTAAGATGTATATCTCCCTTTTAGGGTGGCTTCTTAGGTCTTCACATATTTCCCCAGTTTGTTTCCTATTGCTTTGAAAGTAGAGGGTAACTAGTAGTCTAAAGGTAAGGGATAAAATCTTAGCCAGATCTACACCTTTTTGAAAGTATCTTTTTCTTGGGAGAAATTTTCATTCCATGGCCGCATGTATAGTCCTGCTAAGGTGTGGAAGTATGGCCCTCCCTCAAAGACTCTATCCCTGTCCTCTAGGTTCATGAATACTGCTGTGAAGAAGCCTTTCGAGACGAGGTGGAGCTCCACTTCTCTGTTTGGCTTTCAGTGATATTTAATCCAGTTGCGCAACACTCTTTCTGTGGGCCACAAACCCATGAACTTGCAGATTAGCGCATGCGTCTTCATCTGATCCCTGTAGAGTTGCATTTGCGGATCCTCTAGTATCACCTTGGGTATCATTGTTGTTTTGGGTTTGCACGGGTTGCGCCCTTCTGCCCCGTTGGGCTTCGCTGTGTCTTGCGCCTCACTCTGAGTTTCTCTGGCTTCTTCTCCCATGCACTCGCTTTTGCCATGGTTCCTTTCCTGACCTTTTTCTGGGTCTGATCCTGAGGTGCATGTCGTGGGTGCCTTAAAAACTACACCTCTTGGCCCTTTCCCTCTGCCTACCACTACCTGTTTGTATGAGTGGGTACCCTTACCCCCCCTTTGGTGCTCATGCTGTCCTTTGCTATGGCCGCGACTGCCAAAACCTAGCTTGTAGTTGCTCCAAACCCTAGCAGTCTTCTCGAAGTATGAAAGGATGTATTGTTTCAAAATAACATATGTTTATGTTATGTTATGTTATAACATATGTTTATGTTATGTTATAACATAACATAAACATATGTTATGTNATGTCGTGGGTGCCTTAAAAACTACACCTCTTGGCCCTTTCCCTCTGCCTACCACTACCTGTTTGTATGAGTGGGTACCCTTACCCCCCCTTTGGTGCTCATGCTGTCCTTTGCTATGGCCGCGACTGCCAAAACCTAGCTTGCAGTTGCTCCAAACCCTAGCAGTCTTCTCGAAGTATGAAAGGATGTATTGTTTCAAAATAACATATGTTTATGTTATGTTATGTTATAACATATGTTTATGTTATGTTATAACATAACATAAACATATGTTATGTTATGTTATAACATATGTTTATGTTATGTTATAACATAACATAAACATATGTTATGTTATAATATTATAACATATCCATAACTCAAGTTATAATATAAACAAACATACATTTGAAATGACCATTGCTTACTGTATAGAGAAACAAATTTACAACTCAAATTGGATGAGATGTGTCACATGTGTGATGGTGAGTGGGTAACATTATGTGATGGTGAAGAGGTAACACTACTAGACTAAATGTGATGGAAAAAAGGAAAAAAAAAACTAACATAGATCCATCTTAACCTTGAATATGAGAGGTTTATATCATTTTTTTCATCTCTCTCAATACTTAGTAGATTGGAGAGACTTCCAAACTATCTTAGTGAATATTAATATAAAAGAAGAAAAACTTTAAACATGCCTAGAGAAGAGAAAAGAAACCATCCATCATGTTAACAAAATAGATTATTATCATAAAATTGATCATATATCAAGATTTAGAACAAATTTTAAAATCAAAGAAGAAACATAAATTTTGGTGTTTACATTAAAAAAGTTACATATATGGAAAATTTTAGAGGTTAAATTTACTCATGTTAAAATTTTTTTCTTCTATTTCCATTTAAAAAAAATAATTTATTCCAATATAAACATTTTACTAATTTTTTTTTTTTTTTTTTTTTTTTTTCTAAAAACTATATAAAATCCTTACAAATTCAAATATTCTTTTTCTAAAAATATCATCAAACATTTTAAAATTCATAAAATATACTAAACCTTTTACACTTTAAAATAAAATAAGTTTACATAATCCCACAATGTTTTATTATCCATGCAAATAAACCACAAAATCACAATACAATTTTTTTTTTTTTTTAATTCTCCATGCAAATAAAAATAAAGAATTTTATTCCGCATGCAAGTAAACCACAAAATCAGAATACAAATAAAAATAAAGAACATCTAATTCGCCCTAACCGGACTAAACCTATATAAAACCTAGATATCCACGTAAAACACTATTTTGACGTGTACTCTGCTCCTCTACTTGGATCTTTATACTAAAATACTTTATCGCTGAAAATTGATAACCCCGTAACCACTGGGGTTTTAGGGAGGGTTTTCAGAAAGGCAAAACCAACCCAATGTCATCAAAACACTAGACGCAGCAGGGTTTAAAACCAGCCACAGCAGGGTTTTCGCAAGAGAAATGAATCCCCTGTACAGATATACACTCCGAATATCGATCAACAGCAGCGAACGAGGTTAGTTTTCCCAGCTCTCATCTAAAGTTGCGCTCAAAATCCCGATCTCGAGAAGCCAGAGTTCGAATCGTGGAGCTTTAGCGTGAATTTTTCATTTGTTTCCCTACCCCATTCCTCCTGGCGGCCACACCAGTCACCCATTCAATTCCGCTAGGACAGGGTCCAGATATGTGGAGAGCGGTGCGGCAGATATACCCTCGGAAGCCGACTACTAATATCAGGGAACCGTTTTGTCTGCATTGCCATGTCTGCTGTCCGAGCCGCAGAAACTCCATTTACGTCAACGAAAAGCGAGAAGCAGCGGATTATAACAGATTTAGTGGGCTGGCCTTTGTACAGGGAGGGAACCGTCAAGCTTTTTGTGTAGAGGACTCTGTGCGTACCAGTTTAGATGCAACAACGATTCTCAATAGCGCCGTGCATGTGCCATCGTTTGCGAGGACAGTGAAGTTTGGCTCTATAGGTGGCATTGCTGTAGAACCTCCGTGGCCGCCACCTGGAACCAAGGCCTTTGCCAGCACGGCGGCAGAGGCCATGGTCAGCAGTGATGTGGACGAGGAGGTCTCTACGAGTAGCGATGAAGGTCGCGGCCTATTGAATAGAGTAAAATCCAATAACATGGTAGGAGAAGTAAATCGAAACCGAAAGGATGAGGAGGAGGGGAGGGGGATGAGTAAAGCCAAGTACCAGGAACTTAGGAAAAGGCAGATAAAGATGGAGTCAGAGGCATGGGAGAGTGCTGCTCAGGAATACAGGGAGCTCATGGCGGATATGTGTGCGCACAAATTGGCTCCTAATTTGCCATACGTGAAGTCCCTCTTCCTCGGCTGGTTTGAGCCGCTGCGTGACGCTATAGCTGTGGAGCAGGTTGAACATGAGAACCGGAGATGCAAGACAGCGTATGGGGAATACCTCTCGCAATTGCCGGCTGATATGTTGGCGGTCATCACAATGCACAAGCTGATGGGGATTTTGATGACAGGCCAAGATGATTGTTCTGCGCGAGTTGTTCAAGCAGCGATGCACATTGGCGAGGCCGTTGAGCAGGAGGTGGGTAAGCACATTAGTTTATGGTTGCATAAAAAAATCCGGCATTTTTTTATTAGATTTTGATTTCTGACTTTTTGTCTTTGAGAAGAGGTTCCATAGACCGAGTTTGATATAATAAAAGATAGACATAAACATAAAGCACATTGGCAGAGGATGGGATCTCTTTGTATTTGCAATTGCATTTGATAACAGAATAAGATTATTTTTCAATACACCTCAGGTTTTTCCATCAATATTCTTCATTCAACTTACCTGTTGCAAGAATTGACCAAGCTTACAAACTCATGCAAGCAAACTCGGGTCTTTTTCTTTTAATACCAGCATTTGCTGATTGTCCATCCAATACATTACATATTGACTGTTTCTATCATAGATTTTTGAAACTGCACATCTCCCTTATTGCCTTTATTGTGATTATGATATAATGTTTTTCAAAAGCTACAGGAGGGCGTAAAACAGTACCACAGCTCCACCTCAGACCAGTACTTGACTTATACATCCTTTAATAGGATGTAAATATGCTTTGCAATGTTGTAAATACATCAGCTCTTGGGTAGACTGTAGAAGATAACCAGCTGAGAGACAAAGGACAAACCGAATTCAATTGTAATCATTCAGTCATAGAGCTCCTAATCATAGTAAGGATATTATCTGGAAAAAACGAACACACTTAAAAATTCTAATTTTCTGTTTCCTGGATTCAAGAAGCATTCAAAGTAGAATTGCTAAGTCAACTCTAGTCAAAGACTTAAAAGAAATTATGAATTTTGCAAACTTACAAGAACAAGTTACAACCCTTGGGCTTTTCTGAATGATTAATGATTTAAGAACATTAGAGGTTGAGGAGAAAATTCAAAATGCAGATTATGACAAGGGGTTAAATAAGGATGCTGTTTTTCTTCTACACACTTTGGTATAAATGTCCATATATTAGACCAATGGTTAGAAGAAAACAACTGTTTAGAGACTTCCTTTGCTGGTTTCTATTGTATATGCTGATGACATAAGCCTCACTCAGAATTATGTGGTACTTGTAAGCAACTAAGAGTTGTCAAGAATGAAATTCCTCAGTAGGTCTCTATAACTGAAAATTATGGTAATAAGTTAAAAGAAAAAATCATGTAGGTTGAACTAGTACAATAGTAATTCAACATACTGTTTGAGAGATTCAAATACCTAGGAATTGATCTTTCGTGTCCCGAATTAGAACCATTGTGCCCGTTACAACAAAATCTAACACGCCCACATGAGGTAAAGTCCCAAGCATCAAGGGGCTAGTCTTGTGCAACTTAGGAAGGCTGCCCACTGCCACCACAGTAGCTCTTCCTCTCACTTTTGGTTTGCTCTTCTCCAACTCAAGGGGGCTTCCCTAAAAGGTATGATTGCCAAGGCTATAGAGTGGAGGCACAAGGTGATTTAGTGAAGAGTAAGCCTTAACAGAACAAGGTGGTTGCAGTACATGAGATGAGAAAACGAATGTTGTGAGAACAAAAAGATGAAGGAACACCCCAAGGTCAAGTGCTTAATCAAACCTTGGACAAATGGAGTCAAAGAAGCATAGATCAAAGAGGGAAAGTGCATGAAAATGTAGGGCAAGAAGGGCTGCTATACATGCCACAAACCGACCCTAGCTCGCTGATTTCTGTAGCAGAAAATTACTTTGGAATGCTAGAGGCACCATACCTAAGCATTGTCATGAAAGTGGGGTTATGTTAATCTAGCAAAAGTTGGCTTTATTAAGGTTAGCACAACAACAATAGCAAAAAGAGGAATAACATCCTCACATTACTCTATCCAAATGAAGCATAGTTCACTACAAGGCATTGATAACATGTGACAAGGATCTCCTAATACAAAAATCAACATGTGAAAAATAAGTGCACAATGAAAGCCTTACATTAAATGAAATTATACCTCCAATCCTCTATTCAAGCTCCAAGCATATGATGTACAAATGAAGTCCAAGGGGAGAGCTCCTCAATCCCCAAATTCTCAACAACCATTACAATGGAGAGAGAGCTTCTTTTTTAGTGAGTCTCTTCTCTCATACCATAAAAAATCTTTTTCTCTTCTCTCATACCATAAAAAAACATTTTTTTGCTAACTAACTCTATGACAAGTTAAACAAATATTATAAAATAGGAGTAGTTAGATCCCTCCTCAATCCATGGTTGACCATGTCACAACATGTGGACACAATACTCTCAAGGAGAACTTGCCCTCCTCCAAAAATAGGAAAAAAATTACAACAAGAGTCCCCAAGAGAGGGCGAACTACTAAGAATAGGCATGAGAACCAGGTCAGCGTGCAAAGGGTCCACAAAGAATTTGCCCTCCAATATGGATGCATGCAAAATATAATAAAATAATGTCAAACCTAGGAGGATGTGCACAAGGGTCCACCTAGAAGGAGCTCACAAAGTGTGTCCTCCAAGATGCATGATAGATATAACAACAAAATATTCCTTCTAGGAGAATGCTCCATAACCAACGTCCAAAAATAGCAAGTGGTCCACAAGTTGCATGTAACCAATCCACAAGTGTGAATCCCAAGGCAACCAACTCCATGGATGAATGTGAAATATGCCAAGTAAATGGAACGCTCCACAAGAAATGCAGTAGTCAAACCCTAAAATAGCAAGTGGATCATCTCCACAAGAAAAATCCAAGGACATAAGGGCGAATCAGGTTTTCGACCATGCCAAAACTCCCTGAAATAATAAAATATTTACCTCCAAGAATAACAAGAGGTGTCTCCACAAGTGCGCCCTCAAAGAATATGCCCCAAATATAGTAAGATGGCCAAGTAAATGCATGCAATGTTGAAGAAATGCTGAGGTTTAAGGGTTGCTAACATAGGTCTGTCTTTGACCTACTGTTAGGCACTTATTTCAAGTTTAACCAAACTATTCTTGTTGCTGTTTAAAGACAGTCACACAGTTTGATTTTTCTCCCTTCGAAATCTGCCCTCAATCTCTGGGTTTAATGCTCTTTTATGGCTGCTCTTTGCATTGGCTAAACAATGGGTTTATTCTGTCCAAGATTAATTCATACATATACCATAAAACATCAAACGCCCCTCTAGATCTTTAACTACTTTACAACTTGTTGAATTTAAAGTAGCTGCAAGAGCCATTCTCCGGGAGGATGGCAAAGACCCTAGCCGAGATCTAGGGCCCCCAGTGCACTCCTGGGGTTCTTGGTTTGGGACCAAACAATCAGTGCCATGGAAAAAGACCCTTGTTAGGGTCCCCAATAGATAACTGGGGTTCTTGGTCTGGGACCAAGCAGTTAAAGTCCTTAGATATGTCTAGGGCCTCTGGACATGTTCCAGGGTACCCATGCCTGGGGCATGGGTTGATCCTTGGTCTTGTACCGTGGTGGATAAGACTCCAGAAATGTTCTGGGGCAACCTGGTCCTTGATCAGGTGTTTGTTGGTGTATGACCCTCTTTGAAGGTGGGCATGACAACATGAGGGATGTATAAAGTTAAAAAGGTCACCTTGAGAATTATATGGACATTTGTAAACCTCTCCTAAACCCTCCACCCTTGGTTTTGTTGGGCTTGAGTTTGTCTAGGGTTTGTTTGTAATTTTTAGGGGTTAATACAAGAAATAATTAATTAATAGAAATTGAAAATATATTTAATTAATATTTATATTATTTAAATATATTATTTTTATTATTATTTCTTTTATTTTACCCTCACCCAAAAGTATAAATAAAGACCCCTCCCTCTTCATTTCTACATTCATTATTCCTCTCTCCTAAATGTGGCGGATTGCTCTCCTTGCAACAATGCAACCTCCTTGCAACAATTTCAACCTCCTTGCATCAGATTAGCGGCTCCTTTTAGTAGCAGTCTTTCAGTCCTTTCTTTTGTGGCTGAGCTTATTCCAAGTCCTTGTTGATTGTTTGTTGCTGCTATGAGTTTAGGGAGTGTCTTCTGCTGAGAACTCTGATGTTGCTGCCCTCTGTCATCACTATCAGCCATCGAACCCTCTTCTTAGTCTGCCGTCCCCCATCTGAGTGTCTTGTGAGGGTTGTGACACCCTTAGGAAGGTGACGGGCCATCCTTAAGACAACGTTCCCTCCTCCTAGCTGATCTATTCTTGAATGAGGGTTTGTAGGGTGCTCTCTTGGTAAACTTGTGTGAAGTTTTAGTGGAGGTTGAAAGTATAAATAAAGACCCCTCCCTCTTCATTTCTACATTCATTATTCCTCTCTCCTAAATGTGGCGGATTTCTCTCCTTGCAACAATGCAGCCTCCTTGCAACAATTTCAACCTCCTTGCATCATATTAGCGGCTCCTTTTAGTAGCAGTCTTTCAGTCCTTTCTTTTGTGGCTGAGCTTATTCCAAGTCCTTGCTGATTGTTTGTTGCTGCTATGAGTTTAGGGAGTGTCTTCTGCTGAGAACTCTGATGTTGCTGCCCTCTGTCATCACTATCAGCCATCGAACCCTCTTCTTAGTCTACCGTCCCCCATCTGAGTGTCTTGTGAGGGTTGCGACACCCTTAGTAAGGTGACGGGCCATCCTTAAGACAATGTTCCCTCCTCCTAGCTGATCTATTCTTGAATGAGGGTTTGTAGGGTGCTCTCTTGGTAAACTTGTGTGAAGTTCTAGTGGAGGTTTATCTGTCCTATAATTCTCTTTGACAAGAGATCTTACCCATGAGGTAGATCCATGATCTTGGACTTTTTCTGAGCATATATTCAGTGGCTATTTATCTCTTGTGTGAGGCATGAACTCCTTCTGTGATCAGAGG
>SNQJ01S0005785.1:136237-158725 GCA_010110895.2 Picea sitchensis
ACAAGAAATAATTAATTAATAGAAATTGAAAATATATTTAATTAATATTTATATTAATTAAATATATTATTTTTATTATTATTTCTTTTATTTTACCCTCACCCAAAAGTATAAATAAAGACCCCTCCCTCTTCATTTCTACATTAATTATTCCTCTCTCCTAAATGTGGCGGATTGCTCTCCTTGCAACAGTGCAGCCTCCTTGCAACAGTTTCGTCCTCCTTGCATCAGATTAGCGGCTCCTTTTAGTAGCAGTCTTTCAGTCCTTTCTTTTGTGGCTGAGCTTATTCCAGGTCCTTACTGATTGTTTGTTGCTGCTATGAGTTTAGGGAGTGTCTTCTGCTGAGAACTCTGATGTTGCTGCCCTCTGTGATCACTATCAGCCAACAAACCCTCTTCTCAGTCTGCCGTCCCCTATCTGAGTGTCTTGTGAGGGCTGCGGCACCCTTAGTAAGGTGGCTGGGCCATCCTTAAGACAGCGTTCCCTCCTCCTAGCTGATCTATTCTTGAATGAGGGTTTGTAGGGTGCTCTCTTGGTAAACTTGTGTGAAGTTCTGGTGGAGGTTTATCTGTCCTATACTTCTCTTTGACAAGAGATCTTACCCATGAGGTAGATCCATGATCTTGGACTTTTTCTGAGCATATATTCAGTGGCTATTTATCTCTTGTGTGAGGCATGAACTCCTTCTGTGATCAGAGGTAAGACATCAAGGTAAGTTACTTATCCAGATTTCAAATTATTTAGATCTGCTTGTTCTTTAAATTCTGAAGTCTATCACTGTTCTGAAATCTATCACTGTTTAGATCTGCATGTTACTCAATTCTAAAGCTTGGTACTGTATGATTTTAGATCTGAAGTTTTCCTGTGTTTAGATCTATATGTTTCAGATCTATATGTTTAGATCTATATGTTTTCCATGTTTTAGATCTATATGTTTAGATCTATCTGAAGTTTTCCTGTGTTTAGATCTATATGTTTTAGATCTGAAGTTTTCCTGTGATTAGATCTGTTCTTTGAGATCTATATCAGATGTAGTAATTTGATCTGTTCTTTAGTTAGATCTGTTTCAGATCCATGCTTGAATATGTTCTTTAACTTAAGTTTATATCAGAACTAGTATTGCTTTGACTAGTCCAGATCTAATCCTATGATTTTTACTTACTAAGCAATCATTTTTTATTATTGTCAGTTCAGATCTGAGTATTGTGTATACTCTGAAATTGGTTAAAGTTCAAAACTAATTGTTGTTCTTTCTCTGGTTTGTTTTTCTTAAGTTTAACAGTTCAGTATTATTTTTGTTTACTGTTCTAAGGATGTCATTTAGTGGTTCTTCTAACTGAAATTTTAAAAAGACATTTCCTGTTCTGCCTTACTTCCTAAATTCTAACATTCCTAACTAAGCACGGCAGTAACTGATTGTAAATTGTAATATCTATTAAAGTTTTCATCATATGGACTGAAAAATAGAAGAGAACCATTAACGTGTCTACTGGAATGCCTGATCCTGTTAGTCAAACACTAGCAAACAGTACAACACCCTCATGATAAATTATATGTATTTTAATTACTACATTACCATATTATTAAATATTAATCATAGATGGAAAAATTGGCAACATTGCAAAAAATTGCAATGTCAAACAGGGAACTAGAAATTGCCTAGAAAAAATCACAATTTTTAGAAAAATCAGACGTCACAATTTTTAGGGAATAAATTGCCAAAAATCACCAAGGCTTGAAAAAAAGCCAATATAAGCCTGAAATTTGATTTTTTGGGTCATTTCTCTAACTTTATTTTTCTTGGAATCCATAACCAGCAATATTAGTTAAATAAATGACATCACTGACATTGAAGTTGATCTAATTACTAAATTAGACATGCTTATATAGCTTAGTAGCAATATCCATGTAATGATGGAAACAAATAAATTTCAAAGTCAATAATACAAGCTAGTCACCATATAGAGATGCAAGCTTCTGAATGTTGCTAAGATAGGATCCTAAAATTTAGAAATATAAATATTTCATTATTTGTTTACAACTTTATCAAAATCATACATTTACAATCTATAGGACTTTACAAAGATCATCCTCGTGATATTGGGATTTGCTAGGGCTGTCATTGTTTGTTAAGATTTGGTGGGCAAGGAAATTAAAATAATGTAGTAAAGTTTAGAATACTTGTCTATGAGAAAACATTGACATCATTAGCTGATACAAGAGCAATAATTGGGAAAATATAGAACAAAAGTTTAATCGTCCCATTACATGTCACTAATAGACTTTTTAAAATCTTAAAATCTGAGCAACAATTTCTCTGATGGCACCATTTATTGGCTATTACTTTCAACTCTGTTGTATCGTCTGTAAAGGTACATTCCAAGTACAATGTCATTTTTTCCTGGATCAGTGGATTGGGAGGAAGGACGGGACAACAGCCACGGGGTGCTCAGAAGCACAACTACATGGGCTCGCACATGCTGAGCTTTATGTCAATGGCAGTGGCCAAGACAGGAGAGCTCATTAAAGAGCCCTCCTGTCTGATTAGCAAACATTTGCATGATTCTTCCATTACTCCCACCATGTGCAGCATTACGTTTGAATCAAGGATGAAGGTTCAAATGGCTTACCCGTGGAGTAGGATATGGGGAAAGTTTGAGGAAAGAGGGGAAGCTATGCGTTGTTGTTGCTCTTGTCTTACTACCAAGTTATGTTATCCTAGTTTGTTTTCAAGTTGCCTCTTTGGTTTAGCACATTGGTTTGGTTTTCACTCTAATTGAACTGTCTATCAAGCCTGGGAAGGCAGACTATCCCTCCATAATTGCGCAAAAATTTGTTGGACGACCTGGGGTATCAGTCTCTAGTTTTCCTCTTTGGGTGGGTGGTTGATGTCTTGGCTTTGATACCTTGCCCCATTCTCAGTGGTCTCCCTCAGTCCCTCCCCACAGCCTACGCTCCTTCGTTTTTGTCACTCATCATTCGGCCAAAATGTCAAATCCCAACGGCGTTCCTCTTTCCGAATCCAGCAAACACAAGGCTAAAAGGGGCATCAAGAAAGATGGAAAGAAGACCCTGAACCCACAGCTCCCTCACAAATTACTCATAACAAGGCTGATGCCATGACTGTTGCATCTAGTTATCAGCTCTGCTTCACCAAACTCATCAAGGAAGAGGTCGCCCACATAGAGAACCTGGTCAGGAAGAAAACAAGGAAAACGACCAATGATCAGGTTGAGGCAGAATTCCAGGACTAGGTTCCAGATACAGACTTCTATCGCTCCAAAGACACGAAGATTTCCAAGCTAACAGACCTTTACTGGTTGAACAAATCTTTTATAGCACAGGCTGTGGAAGAGAGGGCTCAACAACAGCAAGCAATTTTCCACAAACTGGATTTAATAGATAAAATGTTTGAAGCATAGGAGTTTAAAGGTACCCCTTCCAACCCCATCCCGATTGATCAAGATACTAAGGAAAAGGAGAACACTCAGCAGTAGAAATAGCAGGCACATGTACTCCTAGGCTAGCAACACCTGGCATCTCTTGATAGCATTATAGATAACTGGACATCACAGTCTGTTTTTGTCAATCCAGTCAATTATCTTTTATGTTGTATTTAGCAGTTATCTAGGCCATGCTTTTACTAAGCATCTAGACTTAGAGAACTCTGCATTGCAATCTCAGAAGGAAAACACTGATATTTTGACTTACTGTGGTCTTGATTTTCATAGAGGCAGGCCACAGTTTGTCTTGACTGTATTTTATTTTGTGGTCTATTAATATAAATTTCGGATAGCTTACAAAACTTAAAAAAGTACATTGTCAATTTTTCTTTTTTACATGAACCAAATTGTATTAAAATTATATTATTACACGCTGACACAATGGTATAAATTGGATGGTTCAAAAATCCATATTTCACACATGAAGCGCAGAATGAAGGCCTACAAAGCACTCAAAGAGTATATAAAAAATACATATTTGACATTGAATTGAATAATGATCAATACAATTACAATGGAGTGTGTATAAATACACACAAAAGGTGATAAGCCATGCCTTTTGGTAAAAGGGTGTCCTGTCATAATTATTAGGGTGTTGGGAGCATGGGTTTTGGGAGCACTCTCATTCTACAACTGCACTCCCAAGCAGTGTTTACATGGGGAAGCATCCCCTTCGCTCCCCAAAGCCCAAAGATGGGGGGACACTTAGTGAAACATTTCACCACGGCACCCTTTTTGTGAAACTCTGCAAAATGCACTCTGAAACATTTCATCACATTGCGGGATAAGTCTCGCAAAAAGGGGGCCTTGTGGGTGCCCCCTCCTGAAATACAGGATGCATTTCGCAAATAGGGAGGCTTATGGGCATCACCCCACCACCACCACCCCCACCACGCCTCGATTTTTTTCCAAAAAGCATGAAAACTTTAAAAAAACATAAAAAAGGTTTTAAGAAAAAACAAAAAACCTAGTAAACTACTAAACTTAATTCACCTTTACCTATACAAGGTTTTAAACTTAATTCACATTTACAAGTCATTTAGCATTTGACTTTGAGATAAGAGTGAGCCTCAATTTTCCTTGTTTATTCATGAGAGTGACTATGACTCAAATAGTGGCACTCCCATTGGTGGCCTTGATGCCTTCTTACAACAGGATGCATGTAGAGAACCATTCAATGGCATTCAACTCCTTGATGCTCACTTGATGATTTTTTTTAGCACTTTTAGTTTTCACTGTCCATTGTTAATTTTCTATTTTAACTTTTGACTCTAGATACTAATGACCAAGTCTTCGACTCATCACTCTAAACTATTTTCAAGTAATTTTAATTTACTATTTCAGACTTAAATATCTACTATTTAGTATTTACTTAGTACTATTTAGAATTCCAATCAATGTATTCCATTTTGTTACAAGTTATAAATTTGAAATTTTGATGTGCATGTATCATTGATTCAACGTGAAATATGATAATAACAATGGTGATTGATCTATCATGTTTGTATCATTTATAAATTTGAATTTAGTATTTACATTGCACAATGATGAACTTACATGCAATAAATTGTTACTGTTCGTATTTTTATTTTTTTATTAATTTTAGAGATGAGGCCCCTTATGTCAGGGACCCCGACATCCCCCCAACCCCCATGAATTTTCCTAAAGTTTGGGGGCTCTCCACACACATCCCCAATGTGTGTTTCCTTGCTCCCGCATCCCAAAACTTGGGGGAACATTACACCCAAGTGATTCAAATACAAGGGTATGGAATTGTCATTTAATAAATAGCACCAAGCCCTCTATGTACCTTTCACTCAAGCCAAAACCACTGATTTGGCATGTTAAGCTTTCTGCCTTATTTTAACACATGGTTAGCCAATTTCATCAAAACTAGAGGTTGTTGAATTGAGAAACAATTGGGTGGATGGACTTGTTTCCACCAGTAGCACCAAGCCCTAGTACTAATGCCCCTGGAGGATTGAAATAGAGGGAAACACGAATGATGCTATTGATGATGAGGATCCCAATATAGGGGATGACTTTGATATATGTAGTTATTTTTGGTAGCATGATGTTTTTTGGACTCTGGAGGCCATTTAGAGCCCTAATGCTAATGTACTTTGTTTCAAATATGTATCACAATTAGTGTCATTTTGCTATATTCACCCTTAAATGCTATATACATGAGAAAAAATTGCATATTTGGTGTCTAATGGTTTGGATTTACATTGGTGTGTGTGTTAAAATTTACATGGTGGAAGGTGGAGACAAAGAGGCTTGTTATGGAGAAGGCACCTGAATGGTTACACGAGGAGCAGGGGCAGGGGGAGGAGGAGACTGATTCTGAGGACGTGGATGTGCCAACCTCAACACCACTTTCTACACAAAGTGAAACACCCACTAATGATGATGAGATACATTTATTAAATATATGATATAATTTTGTATTTCTTAGTCTTGAATTGACAACAAATAGGGTTCAGTATCGAGAGTTGATGTTTGAACTTAAATTTATCATTTGGCATCCACTACATCATATATATCAATGTTTTTTCTTATTTACGTGCCAATGTGCTTATTTGATGTTGTTGTTGGTTTATATTCTAAAAAAATGAGAAAAATGCATTCATTTTGAATTTTTTAACGCTTGTCACAGTTTGTCGATTTTTTGTTGATGTTGTTGATAAGTTATATTCCAGACCCTCATCGACTTTTGTAAATGTCGATGTTTTCAACAATGATATTAATTACTATACTAGTATGCATGTATATATATTTTATATGTATATTAGTTACAATATTAGTATATATTTCTAATATTGTAGAGTTTAATATCAATAAGAAATATATAAACAAATGTATTTTATAACAGAAGCATATAATTTAAGCATCATGTCTACAATAGTATATCAACATTAATATACATTATATCCAAGTAGCCAAGGTTCTTGGCTACTTGCATATAGAATATGTATTATTATTATATATGTCCTATCATTATATCTTATAGCATGAGTATCATATCTATATATAGGTACGTTGTGGGGAAGCAAACCCCCTAACTTTGCTCCCAAGCAAACTCCAAGAGGGAGCAAACCGAAAGTGCCCTCAAAAGTGTGCTTCCAAATCGCTCACTCCCAAGAATGTTTTTCAAGAGTGCGCTCTTGAGAACTTTGGGGTGCTCCCTACGCCAATGGGAAGTGCTCCAAGAGCACCCAAGGAGAGTTGCTCCTAGGGCCTCGAAAAAACACTCCCACACATTGAGCAATTTTTTCTCTTTTTTTGGTGGGAACCAAAGCATGGTTCCAAATAGGAAAACTAAGTCATGGCTAAGGTTCATTAAAGGATTAAAACACTCTCTCACTCCATTTTCTCTCATTCTATCACTCATCTTTGCTAGGGTTCTGAGTGGGCTTCTTGCTAGTTGTTGACAAGCAGATTTGTGAGAGCTTGGAAGGGAGACTGAAGGCTACCATAGTTACATTCAACCACCATTGGAGAGTTGAAGAGGTAGGCACTAAACCCATTCTTGTTTGTTTCCATGTGTTGGAAATTTATATATTCTCCGTGTTGAATGCTTGAACATTCTCTTCTCCTACTCTTTCCCATTCCTCTTCCTCCCTCGTTCTATTACAGGCAACAGGGTATTCTCAAGAAGCATGATGGGTATGTGTTTTATCTTTGTTGGGAAGTGCCATGTACCGTGGAGAGGCAGAACAAATGGAAGGGTATGATGAAATTGACAATGATGATGAAAATAAACCCAAAGAAAGTTCAACACCCTTGTGGAAGTATGTGACACGGCATGAGGGAGAAAAAGGAAGTGGAGCCACTAAGTTTACATGCTCCCATTGTAACAAAAATTACACAGGTTCATACACTCATGTGAAAAAGAATCTTTGTGGGATTATGCCATGTGTTGAAAAGAAAATTGTAGGAGTTAAAACCTGTGATCAAGTGCTAGCGAAAGATAGCACAAGAGGGAAGAGGAGAAAGCACAAAACAAATCCAAAAAATCAACNCACTCATGTGAAAAAGAATCTTTGTGGGATTATGCCATGTGTTGAAAAGAAAATTGTAGGAGTTAAAACCTGTGATCAAGTGCTAGCGAAAGATAGCACAAGAGGGAAGAGGAGAAAGCACAAAACAAATCCAAAAAATCAACGGTTTAATTTGGGACATTGAGCTCACATAGAATGTCTAGTGGTTGATCCCCATCCCCCCATGCTAGTGGATTTCACCTATGCATTTGGGATGTAGAATAATATCAAATTTCTGTTGGGTATGTGTTATATTCTTTGCATGTGTGTGTGTGTGGGTGCATCAGATACGACAACTGCGTCTTTCCTAGGGGGGTCCCAGGGGGGGGCAAGTATGCCCCCCCCTGGTTACGAGCAGCGTTCGGCACCAGGCGGTAGCCCGGGGCCGACGAGGTTCAGGGCAGCGCCCTGAAATTTTTTTTTGGGCGGTTTTTGCTATTTTTAGCTGATTTGTAAATTAATCCCGGATTAAGGGATTAGGGTTTTGGTATCTACGGAATACCTAAAAACATTGTATATATTGTATGGAGAATGGTGAAATTCGATATAATGAAAATAAGAAGGGTTTTCCTGGTTGAGGGTTTCCGATATAAAATCTCTGTGTACTCTGTGTATGAGCCATTGATTAATTTATGTATTGCTTAAGAATCTATATGCATTGCTTTACTTCGCAGGTTTAAAACTTACAATTTCCTTGACCAAGGTTGTGGAGATGACATGAATGCAAAATTGTTCAAGGTTCTCTATGCATGTGGCATACCATTCAATGTTATTCGCTCACCCTACTGGCATGAAATGATACAAGCCATCAACAATGACCCTAAAGATACAGGAGCCATGGGTATGTCAAAGCCAAAACCATGTGACTTGACAAAGAAAGAGCCAAAATCCATAATGTTCTAGGACAATTTATAAATGATTGGATTGTATATGGGGTATCCATTGTATCTGATAGTCGGAAAAATGTTAAATGCGGGCCATTGACAAAAATTATTGGGTGTGTCTTACAGTGGTTTAATCTTCCTTTCAGCCCATCACTACTCAAATTGTTATAAGACAAGTATTAATATTGGGGAACCATTAATTAAAACCATTCAAGAGATTGGACCATACAATGTCGTTCAAGTCATTACTGATAATGCTACTAATTGCAATGCAGCATGAGCAATCATTGACGATATATACCCTAACATGTTGTTGCAATTGCCTTGACCATCTCCTTATAATAAGGAGAGCAACTAACATGGAAAGGAAAGCCATTGGCAAAAAGAAATTTCCCAATGGAATCATTTGTATTAGCATGGTTCAACTTACAATACATCCTTGTAATAGTTGGTCCCATTGCACAAGAATGAGAACCCTTATGTTTGGATGAAGATATCCCATTATCAACAGGAGATGTGGAGGCTTAAGGCGCATGGATGATTTCTTTCCTTTTGATATTCTTTTGGAGCTTGTAGTTGCTTCCACATTCTAAAATTTGGCTAGAGAAGATGCCTTTTGCATCTGTTGCCATTTGTATCCTCAAAAGCTCGGATCTTTCCATCATGGTTAATGTTGTGCAACATAGAAATAATGGAGAATAGTTGCAATTTAGTTAGAGGTTGGTTCCAACCGTCTAAACCGAATATCATCCTATATATTGTACTCCTCGTTGATTTAATAAAATGCACAGCGTGGCTTTGCTTTGATGGCCTCCAGGTGTTGTCTCGCCTGAGAGCAACTCATTTCTTTCTCTCCTTCTATTTTCAAGTTGGTATCAGAGCAAGGAGAGGCGTGACCGACGTGGAGAGGCGTGAAGACATTAAGAAGCGTGAAGCCCGCTGCTCTGCAAATTTGTTGTCAATTTGAGAGAGAGTCGTTGTGTCCAGTTCTCTGTTGTGGGACTCAACCACCACACAGTACAGAGGAGAGAAAGAAGCGGGCTGCTCTCAAGCGAGACAACACCTAGAGGCCATCAAAGCAAAGCCACGCTGCGCATTTTATTAAATCAATGAGGAGTACAATATATAGGATGATATTCGATTTAGATGGTTGGAACCAACCGCTAACTAAATTGCAACTAATCTCCATTATTTCTAAATCTCCCCTTTAATGGAGAAATGGATTGTCTACAATACAAATGCCTAACATAAGTAAACATGTCTGTTGGTCTTAGTCTCAGCTAGGCTTACAACTTGACTCTAACAATTTCTTCCATGTTTTCTTCATAATCATTCACTACTGAAAATAAATTGTTGTCTTGTAAAAACCTGCACACTCAAAAACATTGTTACAATCATAGGAAGAACCATACTGGTTCTTTTCATTTTGCTCTTCTAAGAGAGCTTTCACCTCTCTTAGCTCTAGCTCTTTCTTACTTTTCATTAGGCAAGTCAGAGAACCAATCCCTTGTAATTAGGCAAGTCATAAGGCAAACAACCTTACTTTGTAACTCAGCAAGTCATGAGTAACCTCACCTTCTCATTATTTTTATAGAGGGGATCAACTCATATAATAGAGTAGTTCCTTATCTTTTTATTAGGATTTATATTGAACTTACCAGACCATAAAGTCGTAACAGACCTTACCTTACCATCAAGTCATTGTTGAATAAATACGAGGCCTTTTGGAGTTCTAATTAGAGTAGTTCCTTTCCTCTAGTTTCCGCAGTGATGGGGTGGCTTATTTTCCCCAAAGGGCAGCCCAGTACGTAGGGCCTTAAGTGTTATGGATCCATTGACTCGTATATAATGGATGTAGTCCCAACCTCCTTTAGTGCTTCTGTCCTATGTTTTCTATCTTTTTGGGGGCCAGATAGGTATTCTTTTCCTTTGTTCCACGACGGGAATGGTGCGAGAATGGTGGGTTATCCTTACCTTCCAACTAGGGGAAGGTAAGGATAACCCAGATTGTTGCTATGTGGATAGGACAGTTCTAGAGCATTTATCTAGGGGAGAGGGTGGTGTGGTAAGACCCTTATGGATGTTATGCGGTTGATCCAGTTATCTAGAGGAGATGGTTGTATAGAGAGGGTATTCGGTTATCTATCTAGTTTCTTCCTTGAGCTTGGTAGGCATCTCATCCAACTAAATACTGAGACATGACCTACAGGCCTAGCTCTGGCTTCAGGTATTTTAGTAATGATCTTGATGGGGATGTAGCGTTGTTTTTTAGGGACTATGTAACCCTGTTTTTCTAGATGATTTCCCTCGATAACAATCTGATTTGTTAGGGAAGGCCAGTGGTTTTTTTAGATATTTTTTCGGCCAGGTATTTCCTTTATTTTGATAGTATGGATAAGAGTAATTCCCTAGTATTTCCTTTGGTCTTCCCAAGGAATTCTGAAAAATGCACTGGGACTTTGATTTCTATCTTTTTTTTTGGTTTTGATCGGGTAGACAGAGCAATGACCTATTCACTCAAGGGCTCAATCAACTTATCCCAAGAGGTATACATTCTCACTACGTCCCAAGGGGCCAACCACCCTAATATGTATGTTATAACTTCTTTTGAATTCCTCGTTCAGTGGTTAATAATAGCACACAACAATCCAATAGCAGACAACAATCCCGGTGAATCACAACACGAGATGGAATAGGTCAAAATCACCACAAACAAAACAATATCACATGCTTGTTTTTTGGTTCTATCGAGGCCAAGCCACAATGAATGGAATTTGATATATGATGGGCAATCAACAAGAAGAAATATCCCACCCTAGAAGAAGAGTGGGCTCACTACGGTTGAATCCCTTGGATATGGGTATGTTTCTTCTGTTTCAACTCATCCTAAGAGATATCGTTCAGTGGAATATATAGAAATATATATTTATAGATTTATGAATTTCTATTGGGGGAGAGGTCGAGCGAACGAAGTGAGACCATACCATTGTTGTGAGACCACGTATTAGTATTAGGGCATTCTAGTCTTAGTAGTGTATGCTTCACTGGAATAAGGGTAGTATGCTTGCCCGACGAGTAATTGAGATTCCCTCCCCACAGAGGGCATGTAAATAGTGCCTATGCCACCCAGCCGGCAAGCATGAGTTAGCGATCCCAAGCTGAGTTAGCTAAATGCAAAGTTAGCGGTGAAAAGCACTCATAACGCTACAGCTCGTGACCTGGATGGATGGACGGACATCTACGTTGTTGAAAAGAAAGCGCTTTCGGTAACTAGAGAGACTGGCCTTCCTAGAGAGGATACCCTTATTCCTGCAATTGGGATGGGGATCATCCTAGACAGAGATAGAGAGACTGGCCTTCCTAGAGATTGGATTGTGGATCTTAGAAATTCCTGAGATTTGTCGAAGGGTTTACTAAGGGTGTCTTAAGACAAATAGATATTGTGGTGTCTTATATCTATTGGTTGGGGGAGTATTTCATTGGGCAAGGGAACTCATAAAGAATCTATCCATTGTGTAGAGGGTGTAGTTAGCTCTAGCTCTTTCTTACTTTGGTTCCATTAACCCAATTATTGAAGGCACTAGCCATTTACTTGTTGCATTGGAGAAATAAATTGTTGCCTTGGTAAATGTGATTTTTTCAAGTTTTAAAGTTCTCTCTTTGGGAAAGTGTTCCTTGAGCCTTTGGCTCTCTTGCCTCATCGAGGTGTCCCCTTTCAACCACAAATTATTGTTGTTGTTACAAAACTAACCTACAGCCAATAGGGCTACAGAAAACTAACCCCCTAACCCCTAATAACTCCTAAACTAACCCTAGGATTTAGCCCTAACTTTTCCCCAACTCTCTACTAACCCTAGCACACTTATCTAGCTAGTTGGAAGTGGTTTTGGGTGGCTGATTTTTCTGCTATTTTGCTAGCAGAAAATATCACTGCAGTAAGCTTTTGTTTCAGCCTTACTTTTGTGTGCTAGAGCATTGCTCAATCATTGATGAGTTGAGCTAGCTTTCACTAGCTTGTCTCTCGTTTATTCTATCATATGCTTAGCACTTATATTGCAGCCTTCGCTATCTTTATTGAGATAATATATATAATCTACTTTTGCTGCAATTAGGGACAACAAGCTTACCTTGCTTGTCCAACTAACATATTACACTATATGCATGTTTTTCCTTGTGTCTCGCACAGGTATTCACACTTGGCAGGTCACTCAACTCATTTGGCAATGCTTGAACCTTCCCAAGACTCTTTTCCAAGCTCTTCATACCACTTAGAATTGACCTCTAGGGACATCCCTTCATACTTATCATTTTCCATCTCATTTCCCCCTAGGGTCACCGAGATTCCCCCCTTGACGTGACGGGGACACCTGCCTAAGGTGACAGTGGGGCCATGTCTTGGTATCTCTCTCTGTTGCTTTTTGGACTGCGCTCTAGCGCCTTCAAAATGTAACTTCTTTTTATATGAAATGGAAGCTATGTTTTTTTTCGAGGAAAAAGAATTATTCAATTACAAATATATATTTTATAGCCTATATGGATTTCTTTACTTTATTCTATTTATTTTGCATATTCAATTGATAAACAAGCTTGGCTCATTACATTGGTATTAGAGCCTCCCTGATCCTAGCCTTTGGCTACACAATTTTCATAGCTACTCTAATGTCACCTTCGGCCACAACTCGGCCTTGGCCATTTTCAATCTTTCAGTTGTGCAAACTTCAACAAGAAACATTATCATCTAAACAAGGGGACAGATTGAGGGCATGGRATTCACACAGCAAATAAAAATAACATCATTGCTCCATATAAAAATACAAAAAAAAATCTAAAATTCATTTTGTTGCCAACATCGTGAATCTTATCTACTAGAAAAAGATTTCTTAACACTGAGAATAGTGGAGTTACTCGTTGAAGTCATGCATGCCTATTATGAAAATTTCAAGCATCAAGTCACCTAGGGACTGCATCAATTTGGCATCAAAAGGTCAATTAACACTAGATTCTACATCGATTTTGCATGCAAGTCATCAACACAAATTCAATCATAAAATACATTGGTCACGACTCACAACCACCAAAACATCGTCATTAGACTATTGAAGACACTAGGCTTATATCGTTTTTATCAATATAGACATTTTTTCTACAATAGGACTTTAGATAACCGACAGAAGTGTGACCAATTAACACAAGCATAAAAGTGAATGTAAAGGTTTCCAAGGATCAAATTCGCCTAAACAGTACTGCCAATCCTCGATAAGGTCGTCTTAGTGATTAATCTGTGTTCCACAACACAGAAGTTATTGTGGCATTGGTCTGATTAAAAAGAAAGTCCACTAAGGCAACTCACAGAATGGCATTTACCAAAGCATCCAATAGTCAGTCAACTATCGCAGCCCTTACTAATAAGAGATAATACAAAAGAAATCGAAGGAGGAAGTTAAATTAAATTAATAGAAAAGTTATACGTTATTATAATACTAGATAAAAATTATAAGCCTACCAATTTAGAAGCAGGTGCTCATCCCCATCAAAACTAAACAAAATATATTATTGTGGAACTCTTGCACTTCATGTGCCCTTGTAATATCAAAGGTGTAGGAAAATAAGTGTGACTCAACCATGGCATACGCATATAAAAATCATGGGGCCAATTCGATGGACTAATGATATGGGTAAATATTTTGAAATGTACCCACCAAGAGATACAATAAACGAATGAAAATCACCTCAAAGTATCTACAAGGTTATTCACATGATTGGTTCATAAGGATTGAGGAAAGAAGTAAGGGATTGCCGATAAATTGGCTACTATTTTTTAATCTTATTAGACATGTTCTAAGAATAGAGGGACAGGGGAAAAATAGCCTTGCTCATGAAGTTGAGAACTTAAAATGTGAACTAGCTAACAATCAACATTGCAACCAAGAAGTACAACAAAGAAATCAAGGTCTCATGAAGAATTTCAACAAACATTGTAATGTATCTAAAGAGGCTAAGTAATGTAATATTCGGTACCTAGAGAGGTATCTAAGGAAGACAATTAATGTAATGTGGCCTTATCTCTCTCATGAGTATTCCTAACGGTCTATGCCAACTACACCTCATTATTACATTTATTACCCCCCAACTACCTAGTAGGGCTATTTATTATCCACCAACTACTTGGTCAGCCTTATTCCATGATTATGGCCATATTATATTAATTATCCCTCTTAGGTACCTCCCTAGATACCTAATATTACATTAATTATACTCTCAAGGTACATTACAAAGATTTATTAGAGAAAGATGAAAAAATTTCTCTCCTAAGGAATCATAGCCAAAACCTACTTTCACAAATCAGTAAGTTAAAAAATGAGAAGAGGGAACAATAGAAAAAGATAGAACAACTTGTGAACAACGAAACTTTGATAAACAAAGAAACAATAATCAATTCAATTGAAATAGCGAAGTTCCTGAGTTTAAAGTCCAAACCATATGTAAGGAAAATATCATAGATGCAATCAAGGTTGAAAATCCAAGTGAAGATTTATCTATAGTTGATAAGCCATCAAGCGATCAAGCAACACTTACAAATCCAATTACAGTTGAAGGTTCATTTCTCACCACTGACCCACTGACAATCGTAGTATATCATAAGGAAGTTCAAGTATAAAACCCTATCGTCACCCAAATCACAAATTTTGTCAAACGAATCAAAAATCAATTCACATTTCTAAATATTGGAATGCCAGTTGAACTCAATTGGAGAGGCATACAAGAATCGCAGTCAAAGAAGTCCTCATAAGATATTGCACCATGCAATTTTACAGCGAATCAAAATAGGATGGACCGACCCCTTTCACAACACGGCAATTTTGTTCAATGCTTCAAAGATCGTAGTGTTTAGTCTCTTCAACCATGACAACATCAAGGATAGGGCATCAAGTGATAGCATTACAGGAAAGAACAAAGACATTGGTTTTCCCAAACTATGTTTTGAGGACAGAATCGTTGAAAGGGGGGGGAATATAGCATAAATAAAATTACATGATAATTAATAATAATAATAATAATAATAATTAAATAACCCAAAGAACACGACCCTTCACCCCCATGACTAGTCAATGATATTTATACCATCACAAGTGATCTTGTAAAACATCATTCATATTATTCAATTATAAATATATAATATATATCCTATAAGGATTTCTTTACTTGTCCTATTTATTTTGGATATTCAATGGATGAACCAGTTTGGTTCATTACAAAAGCCAAAAGAAACTAGAAGACAAAAGTAGGAAGTGCATTATGATTGACAACAATTTAGATTCAAAGGCCTAAATGATTTATGATCCTCTAAAACATGATGTTATAATAAGTCAAGACATCATATTTTATGAAGATTTAGCTTTGCATAAGTCAATGTGCAATGATGACATGACAAATAAGGAGTCAGAAATCTGGGACTTCGAATCTGGAAAGAAAACAAATTGTGGATAAGGCATCTTCTTCAACAGGAACACAATAGATAGTATTGCAGAAAGGTGGACATGCACAACAATCGCCACAACTTCATAGATCAGAAAAAATTCGAAAACCCAAAGAAAGGCATGGGAATCCTATTCACTGTACATGAAAGTTGATGAACCACAATCAGTACAATTAGCACTTGAGAGAAACAGGGCAGCAGATTGGAGGGTTGCCTTGGTCTTTGTCCCTTCAGATATCCAAATTAAGTCCATGTTGCGCAATAACATCTTCATCATGAGTTCAAAAGGTGAAACCCAACACCATCAAATCATTCCAAGAGCCTTAGAGATTATGCTGTAATGATTGTGGCCATGTTTCTATTCTTCAAACTTGTTAGAAATAAGAAAAAGAACAGAAAATATACCTTTTCAAAAAATTCTGTTAGCTAGATCAGCAAGAACATAGTAGATCTAAAATAAAAACTCTGATCAGAGATGTATAAGAAAACAGTAGATCTGAAACAAGATCTGAACTATAAAATATTTCTGAGTAATGCAAACTAAAGTAGATCTGAGTTTATCATTCAGCACATCAAACTAAAGCAGATCTAGAACATTCAGATCTGAGTAATGCAAACTAAAGTAGATCTAGAACATTCAGATCTGAATAATGCAAACTAAAGTAGATCTGAGTTTATCATTCAGCACATCAAACTAAAGTAGATCTAGAACATTCAGATCTAGATCATTCAGATTTGAGTAATGCAAACTAAAGTAGATCTGAGTAATGCAAACAAAGTATTTCTAGATCTAGAACATTCAGCATTACAAATAGTAGATCTGAGTTTAAGCAAATAGATAAAACTGAAACTGCAACTTACCTCTGAAGATTACCTCTGTGTAATGAAGAAAAGCTTGACACACATGTGAAATGTTAAGCCTATGAAGTATTGCTCAGATATAGTCTTGGACTCATAGATCAACCACTAAGGGTTAGATCTCTATAGAAGAGAATATAGGACTGTTTCCCACCATAGAAAAACCCAAAGAGAAGACAACAAACCCAAATTGAATTCTGGAAGTAAACCCTTGTCACAGTCACATACAGACAGCAAGAGAGGGAAAGCTTGGAGGTTCCAAATCTGCTTAGGAAGAAGACGGTTGCCTACTGTAAGGGTCTAGCAACCCAGCATGAAGGCTGCGGCCCTCTGAGGTTCCAGATCTGCTAAGAAATGGGACGGCAGCCTCTAGAAGATGGTCCGCCACTTAGGAGAGGGCTGGTTGCTAGAAGACTGGCAGAGTGAGGAGAGGGTGGCAGCTTAAACAGAACAGAGATGATGGAGGGATGGACCTGGCAGCAGCACCCTCAACACGGCAACCCTCAACGCAGTATCTAAATCGACCTGGCAGCAGCAAGTGGAACAACCCTCAACACAGCAACCTAAATTGTCAGCACAAAGAATGGAAGCCGAACTGAACTATCAAGGGAGGCCGCAGCACATAGAAAGAAAACCCAGAGCAATTTGTCACTTAGCATAGGAGAGAGTGAGTGAGTGAATGGAAAGGTGGGGGAAGAGTTTCTATTTATAGTTTTAGGCTAGGGCTTAAGGTAATAAAATAATAATTAATATAATGACATTAATTAATATAAATATTAATTTAATATGTCATATTAAATATTAATTAATATTTCCATTTTAATCTTACTAAGCCCTAAAACAAAAATACAAACCCCACTCAAACCCAAACTCAAAAACCAAAGTGTGAAGAACAAACAAGGGGTTAGGAAAAGGGCAAAGGGGTTTTCTTAGTGGCAGCACATGTCCATATGATTCTCAAGGTGACCAATTAGCTTTATCATCGTTGCATAAGGGGTACATCACACAATGTGGTCATACTCATCTTCATAGTCTCTCCTAGGTCCTGTGGACCATCCTAGGAGAGAGGAAGAGGATCACACACCAACACATCTTGGTATTACACCAAGATCTACCTAATCAAAGACCAGGTTGCCCTAGAACACATCTAGGGTCTTATCCACCAAGGTACAAGACCAAGGATCAACCCATGCTTTAGGCATGGGTACCCTAGAACACATCCAGGGGGCCTAGACATATCTAGGGACTTATACTGCTTGGTCCCAGACCAAGAACCCCAGTCATCTACTAGGGGCCCTCACAAGGGTCTTTTGCCATGGCTCTAACTGCTTGGTCCTAGACCAAGAACCCCAAGACTGTACTGCGGGCCCTAGTCCACAACTAGGGTCTTATGCCATCCTCCAAGGAGAATGGCTCTTGCAGCTGCATGAAATTCAACAAAACTCTTTAGAATAATGCTCACTTAAAAAAAAATACTTGTGTTGTATCTTTGCAACAATACCTTACAAATTTCTATGGCAATACCTCAGGAAATTTCTTATAAATTTGGCTGACATCTTAATTGCACGTAGAATTTCCAACTCTTTCTGACATTCATTGCAGCTTCTTCAAGCCTATTTCAACTTCTTCAAGCACTTTTCCTTCTGTTATACCATGTGAAAGCAATAGCAGTGCAAGAAAGAAAACTCACAGAATTATATGAAACACTTGTATTTGATTACCCAAGGCATACATTTATAATAAAGTAGACTTTCAATTTTATAACTTAAACTGTTCATACTTATATAATCAAATCTGATCTTCATCTTATCCTATTGTCATCATCTTATCTAATTGCACATTTGCAGCATACTATCATTTATTTTAAGATAAATCCCAAATAATTGGTTCCTATATTTGGCTACCTCTATTTGTTAGGGATGATGGTCATATTTAGCACTTATACCTATTAATTAGGATTGCATATAATAAAGTCTCATTAATAAAGTGATGTAATAATGAGGCATTTAATGTATTAATTAGTGTACTTAGGTATTTTGTGTTACGTAGCCAATGTTTTAAAAACCGGCCAAAAAGGAATTGGAATAGGACAATTCAACCAGCCAGACCTCCTCAGGCATCAAATCATCCTTCAAATCAGTTCAAGGACCGGTTCCATACCGAACCAGTCACAGACAGGCCATGAAGGGTTTAGATATGAAAAAGTCATTTTTTATTAAATTTTAAACCCACAACTACCCTTTCCCACCCCTAAACCCTAAAATGACCTTATATAAAGCCCCCCCCCCAATCTCCCTCACACCTCTCTCATTGAGCACTTGTTAGCATTTGGAGTTTGTGAAGCTACACTGAAGCACTCCTTGTGGGATGTTTGTGGTGGATTTGGCATCTAAACTAGGAGGAGGATCCCAAGAAGAGGCCAAAGTGGTGGCACAATACCATTGGAGATATTCAGGTGGGTGAAATGATTGAGGGATTATCATCGAGAGACAAAAGCAAGAAGAAACCTAACACGGTCAATTTTGCTATGATGGCCAATATTCAAGGATTTTATGAGCCACAAGTGTTTAGCAAGGCAAAAGGGAAAACTAAATGGGAGAAGTCCATGGCAACCAAACATCAGAGCATAATGAAAAATCAAACCTAGGATCTCACAGATCTTCCAACAAGGAAGAAACCCCTTGGCTGCAAATGGGTGTACAAGGTGAAGTACAAGGTAGATGGCACACTCGACAAGTACAAGGCGCAGAGGGTTGCAAAAGGTTTCTCATAGCGAAAGGCCATCGACTACGAGGAGACCTTTTCTCCTACAACAAAGATGAGCACCATCTGACTAGTTATATCCATGGCAAGGCAGTTTGGCTAGAACGTCCATCAAATGGAAGTGAAGAGTGCCTTCATCAATGGGGATTTGGAGGAAGAAGTCTACATGTATCAACCACAGGGTTTTCAAGTTCCAGGGAAGGAGCATCTTGTGTGCAGAGTAACGAAAGCTCTATATGACCTGAAGTACAKTAAACTTAACAAGTACTTGGATAAGTAGGGGTTCTAGTGCAGTCCTTCGGATTCCAATTTGTACATCAAAAGCATAGTACATTACTGCCTAGGTGTAGAAGTTTGACAAATAGCTAGCAGCATCTTTGTCTCACAAACAAAATATGACGAGTTTTCTCTCCATGTTCAAAATGACAGATTACAAAATCTCGTTTACACCTATGGAGAAAGGGCTGAAGCTTTCAACCAATACTAATTCTAAGGAAATTAATGAGTCAAACTACAAGCAACTAGTGGGGAGCTTAATATACCTTATAGCCACTACGCTTGATTTGAGTTATGCTGTGAGCTTCATCTCCAGATTCACAATAGCGTCGAAAGTAGAACAATGGACTACAACAAAGAGGGTGTTGAGATGAATGAATGGGGCACTTGACTTTGGCATTTTATACAGCAGAAGCAAAGTCCATAGGCTGTGTGCGTATATAGATTCAGATTGGGTAGGCTATGGATGATAGAAAATGATAAATCCACCTCTGGATATGTTTTCATCCCTGGCACAAGTTCAGTCACATGGACCAAGAAGAAGTCACATGCAATAGTCCTTTCGTCAACTAAAGAAGAATATCAAGGTGCGGTGAAAGGAGCTTGTGAGGCAATTTGGCTCAAGAGGATGCTTTCAGACATGAAGATGCAACAGACAGTGCCAACACCCATGTTCTGTAACAATCAAGGTGTACTCAAACTAGCCAAGAATGAGCGTACCAAACATGTTGAAATGCATTGTAACTTTATCAAACAGCTTGTGGAGGATAGATCTATTGAGCTACAATATTATCCAACAAGGACCAAGCTGTAGACATTTTTACCAAGTATTTGGATCATGAAAAATATGTAAAATTTCAAGACAATCTTCGTGTAGTTAGTAAACTAACCATTAAGGGAGGGTGTTAAAAGGAAGGTTGTTGGGAGCGGAGAGCGGAATCGAGAAGCGGGAGCGGAATCAGGATGCAGGAGCATCAATTTTCAAAAATTTTCGAGAGCGGGAGCGTTTCAGGAGCGTTTTTTATATAATACATAAATATAAATATATATATATATTGATGCATATATATAAAAAAACATGCAGAATGTGGAATCAATTGCAAAAGACATGAAAACATAGATATAATATCATTTAACTAATTGATTAGTGATGAATCATGATCATTAAAGAAACAACCATTTAGTACACATACAACATCAATCATAAACATTTGTTATCAAYAGATTGTAAAAGACATCAACCACAAAATGAAATAGACTCTAGACTCTAGAGCACCATATTCATTACCAAAAAGTTGTAAGATTCATTGAATAGTTCAAAACTTCAAAATTCAAATTTCAAACTTCAAACTTCAAAGGTAAACTCTCATATAATGTTCAACTTCAAACTTCATCAGTTCATAACTTCATTGTTTACAGAATAAGCCATAATAAAGAGTCAAGACTCAAGACTCAAGACAAAGTACTAAGTTCTAGAATCTAGAGACTACTTCTAAACATGAAACAAAAAAAGAGATCTAGTATATAGTAGCAAGTACTAAGTATTATTCTCTAAGGTTTCCTCTTGCCACGAGAAATTTCTAGTTTCTTATCCCGTGATCTTTGAAGAGAAGTAGGAACAGGTGGAAGTGATCGTGGAACACAACCAGCAGTTGAATGGCCCCCACGTGACAATGGACGTTGTGAAGATAAAGGTAAAATTGATGAATTTGGAACACCACTAGAAGATGGGGGTGGCATGTCTCCTCCAGGAATATGATCACCATCACGATCACCCAAAAGTTCCTCTTCCAAGCGTTTTAAAAAAATGGCTGCATCCTCCAGATTAGTCTCCTTTGGATTGTTGTCCCAAGTCATATCTCTTTTATTGCTATATAAAGCACTCTCCCCTACATCACAATAATGCGACAACAACATCAAGTTGTTATGCACATAAACCAAGCTTTTTGCCCGATCTGCATTCAAGTTGTTTCTCTTTACACTGTGGATGAAGCTATAGGTGCTCCAATACCTCTCTACATAAGAGGTGCTAACAACCTAAGAAAGCACCTTCACCACCAATTTATGCAAATTTTTGGCAGAGGAGCCACACATGTTCCACCATTCGATAGAACCCATCCTGTCTCGATCTTAAGTTGCATGAAAATTACCAAAGACTCCATGCTCAATGATGTATTTGCTCAATTCGCTTCGTACTTGAGCACACTCCTCTTCATCAGGTACCAACTTATCCAATGCAAGCATATATCCATTTTGCACCTCTAGATCAGTGTGTGGTTTTCTCCTTTCCCCACCCCCAAATGTTGGTTAGGCCAACCAATATGAAGAATAATATTTTGGGGTAAGGACATATGCCAGTGCATGGAGTGGAACATTCAAATTATCCCACCTTTTGACCACATGTTTATGGATATGATCATACAAGATCGCATCCCTCGGCTGAACAATGTCTTTGATTTGGCCCAGCATGTTGTCCATCAGCTCATACACCTTCAATCACTGGTTGATCTGTATCTGCAAACTGAATCATACTATAAATGGGTTTGGTGAACTGGAGAATATACCGAACCTATTGCCAAGAATGGCCATCAAGAACTGTGTCCTCCACCTCCTGAAAGTCACTTCTCTCAGATGCGGATGTAGCCCTGTCTTTTAGATCCTGCCATGAATCACTTGAGGCCAT
>SNQJ01S0005785.1:164253-176027 GCA_010110895.2 Picea sitchensis
TGTGGGTAACACTGTCACCACTGGTCACCACGCCACGACAGTGTCCCCTGATTAGCCTCTTAAAGAAAAAGCAATACAGAATAAAAGAATAAAGGCATGGACTTGGAAAGATTTGCATCCAGGACAGGTACAGCTCGCCTTCTACAAAGGAACCCACAGGTAAAACCTTACATCCTCTGCTCCCACTGCACCCACTTGCCAAGACATCCCTTGACCACCTCACCCACTTACATGGCTCCGATGAGCTCTCTTCCGGAAACTTTCCTTTTCCGGTGGACACTAGCCCAGTAGGATGCCCTGTCATTTTCCCCAAACTTCTATTGCAGGCTCGTGTAATGTCTTTGAGCTTTTAACTGATGTATTAGGGATTGTATGCACATGTTTAATAATATTGATGATGAGATGTGATTGACATTGCTATGATCCCTGTGACTTATGAGCCCACGAAGGGCGTAGCTGTTGATGTGCAAGATCATGCCCGGCGGACAAGTACCATTTTGGACCGGTACACATGGAGAGATGATCAGTTCGGACCTCCATGGAGCTGAAGAGCCCATCAGATGGATGTTGAGACCCCATCAGGGGGCAGAGACAGGACAGAGATGGATCAGGGGCTTTGCACCGGAGAAGAGGAGGATGTTCCACCAAAGGCACCCTGGCAAAGCTTGACCTAGGGGGGTTGTTCCCTCTCCATTGGAGCGTTGGCCTTGGAAGACCTAGGCCGTCACCCTTGATGATCATGACATCATCCAGCCTTGTGGGCGTCTTGGGAGACAGATTTGGCAGTATTGGCACGTGTGGCAGGCTCGAGAAGCCTAAGGAGGGCTAACGTTTTGCTCCAGGATGTTGCATCTGCCCTAGAAGGGGCTAGTGTCTCCCTCAAAGGGGCATGACGTCTCTCTTTAGCTTGATTAGGGTTTAATTTTGGTCATTTAATGTAAAACAGTATGATTTTTAGTATTTTGGCCTTGTCGTCCTTTTCATGACCTAAAATGTAAAATTAGGTCATGGTACAGTATATATTGAGGGTTTTCACTCTCATTTTATCATCATCTTTCACTCACTCATTAGTGAGGTCTGAAATTTGCACTACACTTGGGTTCCTCGGCTGAAATTGTGAGGCGCACTTGTTGAAGGAAGGCATTTTGGATCTATTTTTGGCATTTTTGGCATATTTCTTGATGGAAGGTGTTACAACTGGGTTTGCTATGATCTTTCTTGGTGAAATGTAAGTGAATTTCTACAAAACTTCTTAATTGAATGGTTCTATTGTTATTTCTTGCATTTATTGTTATAAATTTGTTGAATAAACCCTAGGTGACAAGCACACATCATTGGTCCTTGTCTCATGTCCCCGTCAAGAATTTTCAACCATTATTTGAAGAGAGAAAGAGCCTAGCCTTAGCTACACTCTTTTCCCATCTTCTCTTGCTATCTGTTTTACCTTTCCTGAGCTAAGAAGGAGAAGACGTCTCAAGGCCTAGTTCCCCTACACCTTGAAGAGTCGTTTTTCCCCTAGGGTTTGCTGGTAAAGCCTTGCCATAGCAACACGTTGCCTGCAAGACCTCTTGTCTTAGTCTTATGCCACTTTCTGAGCTAGCCGATTTGCCATTTAAGCTAAGGAAAGAGGAGAGAGCACTAAGGCCTAGTTCCCCTACACCAAAGTGAGCCTCTCTCCCCTAGGGTTTTGACCTTGAGGCCTTGCCATAGCAACACCTCAAGACTTAATCCTCCAGTCTTTAGCCTTATTATTTTCCTTGATCCTTCAGCTCCTGCGTCCTGCCTTTGACTCCATTAACCCTAGGAAACGCACTGATCTAAGACCTAGCCTATGAGTATTATGATCAAACCACTCTCAATACTTTGAATGAAACCCTAACTATTCTAACCCTAGTCTAGGACTAACCCCACTAACTGAGTGTTGTCGTCATCTCTTGCTATTAACATCATTGTGCAGCTAACGTTTTGCTTTTGAGCAATTGAATGGTTGATTTAAGGGCATTACTTGAATGAAGTGTTGATCATCACATTGAATGCCACGTTTTCTCAGCATTTATTGAAGAAGTGACATTTATTATCATTGCTATTTCATAAACATTGACTTCGTCAATATTTATTATTCAATTGCCTATATGTATCAGATAGTCATTATTATATGAAGTACTAACCAAGTGAGCAAGCTTGCATATACCAGTTTCTTGTTGCTTTGTCTCAGGCAGGTGTATCTCTCTTTTGGGTTATACTTTATTATTGTTTTTTAGCCGAACTATCTGCTCGGTGGTGACTTGTGAGGGGGGAAACTTATCTTTGTCTTACAATTCTTTGCCCTCTCAAAACCCCAGGTCACCAGGCACATCTCCCATGGGCCTTACCTCCCTAAACAGAAAGAACCATCCCATTGAGGTGACATTGGGTGGGATTGGTTCCAGTTACACCAATTTGACTGCTCTTCATCCATTTACTATCCTAACTACAAACTGCGCGATAGCAGTGCCTAGCCCAAGATTTTAAAAAATCAAATCTTATTTTTTCAACCAGACAAACTAAAAAGCAGTACATTTTGACCAATCCAGCACTCTGAAGTTCACACAATTTACTTTTGGTATCGCTTCTTAAATATGCCTCTATTGGACTGTGATTTCTAAGAATATCATCAACTCAAAATCTAGGTTGTTCTACCCTCCAAAATTCTGCCATTGAGGGTTTCTTCCTCCACCACAGTTGCACATCTAGGGCATGTTTTTCTGACAGAGGTTACAAATCTGCTGAATGATTTTCTACTAAAAGAAGGAAAAAATATTGGTCTCGGAAAAACGATTGTCTATGTTCATGTTCTTTTTCTTCAGAAAATAACATATTGCTCATTCATGTGGGTCTGCAAGCATACTACCATCACCCTCATACCATCTACTCTGATTTAATTTGCAGAATTCTGATGGTCTTGCCTTGCCGTACCTCCAAGCTCTGCACACATTTGTCCTTCTCTCTACAGTCCCTTGTCTCCTTAGTCTCAAAGAATAAGCAATCTCCTTCCTAGTCTTTGATTCATTGTCTGCAACACATGCTTTGGACCCTCAATGTTCTAATTCCATGTCAGATTACATATGGGTGCATAGACAACACAATATTCACACATAACTGTAGACAATAACAAATCTCACATACATTAATGATGCTACAGCAAATACATCTACTGGAGCCCGATCTATCACACAAAACTTATACCACTCTCTCATGTTGCTCATCCCATGATACATCATTATATAGCAACCCTATGTTGATGTAATGTTCCCAAACAGATTTGCTTGGAACATGTTGAGTTTTATGGTTTCTGGTTGTGGTGTTTTGTCAAACACGTTGCACATTTTAGTCTTCTTCGAGTTTCGTTGGGTTTATGTTGATGGTTCTTTGTATGTTTGCAGACAGTAAATGATAAAGATATAACAGTGGAATATACTCAATAAGATGCAAGACAAATAGCACAAGAAATAGCCACAAATACCTTAGATCTTATTTTATTTAGATATATAGCTGACCTCATACAAAATGGAGCAGATCTGGAATACATAGAGAGATGAAGATATAGGCTTCCAAAAGCCTCCTCAAGCTGGATACAAAATATCTTCAAGCTCCAAGCTTTTCCTTTGTTGTAGATGATTGTCTTCCCTAGCAAAATGTGCTTTCATTGGCTGTAGCAAGCAAGATTTTGGCCTCCTTGAAGATGGCCTCCAAACTCTATGAAAGTACTACCAAACTATAGATCGGGGATGCATATAGCATATGGAGAAAGTTCAGGGTCAATCTCTCAAATCTAACCCTCCAACTGAAGATACCCCCAATGAGTGATGTGCCCCTCTTCAGAATCACGCCCAAGGGACAAATAATATCAAGAACAGAATATAACCCTCCAATGGAAGACCCAACCCTTCTCAACTATTTTCCTTAATACTGGGGAAGTTGACTCCTGGCTGCAAACATCTAGTATAAATAAGCCCTGGGCAATCATTGAGTGGATTTATTCAGAGAGCTCACCCAATCCAGAAATCACCTTCACCAACTCATGGACCAGGATGGCTTTAGCATGATGGCTCTGAGGGACACATTATCTTCCCTACCCGATGTAACAAACCAGGTTAATCAACCTTAATTCCGATGAGAAAGGTTCTCAAGAACCTAGCAATCCCTCTCACGAAGTCACTTGGCTCTGATCTCACTTTTTCTCTTCAAATCGAATGGATCCCCTTCATGCAATGCGCCCCTCCTGCTGGAATTTCGCCCCAAGGTGAACAATGGTGAATATGACATGAGGAAGCTCCACAAAATAGTGAGAAAAGGTGCCTTGGTGATGGCCAACACTCCTGAAGTGAGATTTCTCTCAGATCTAATGTCTACAACCCTCCACGAACTCCTCTCTCAATAACAGTGTGCCCTAGCTCTGCAGAAAGACACCAAAACCGTGCCCTGCTTCCTCAACTGCTCATGAAACTGAATAGAACTGATGTAGAATGGTGAGGGAGGAATCTTTCACCTCCTTGGCCAAGCTTGGATCAGGAAAGGTGGAATCTTTCACCACCGAGATGATCTCTAGGGTTTGTTCAGTCAAAACCCTCAAAACCCCCAAGTATCATGGGCTCTCTAGCAAGAAGCCAAACATCAAAATGATAAGCAACATAATGAGAGAATAGGGGCCCCTATCTCTCTTTTATCCCCCATGTTCACTTTTTCCCTCCAAGTGACTTTTACTTTATTTTTATTATTCTTTAATTAAATCACTTTATTAATTAATTGGCCATTTTGCCTCTAAAAAGTGATTTATTCGCCCCTATGGCTTCTTCGACCACTAAAAGTCACTTCTCATTATCTAATCCTGTAGTGCTCCTCCTCCCGATTCCGATGAGCTATTACACTAAGACGTTTCTCCAAGTATTATGCCCAAAATGACCTACTTAGGGAAATTAATTAAAATATGACCCATAATAACTCAAAATTACGGAAATCATCGAAATGCAATGGAACCAAAGGCAAGTTGTGCAGAATGGATCTTGATGATGCAATATGATGAACGATGCAAGTCAGGCCCAATAAAACCCCTCAATATCTCCTGAACTCGTTGTCACCCCCATCTGTCTACTCTGGTAAGCATAACACTGTGTAATATAATAATGTCCAAAATTGGGGACATTATAATTGAGTTAGGTGGTTAAACCACCAAAACCCTATGCAAACATTATAATATTACCTTGGTTATATGTCACTTGATGATGCCACAACAAGTACATCTATGAGAGCTTGGCATAGGTTGCCCACAATGCATTTACCAGTGTTCTGAAAACTGGTCAGACCGGTTCAGTGCTTTTTGGTGCCAAACTGGCCTTTGAACTGTCAGTATGCCAGTTTGGGACACAACTGATCAAACCATTCGAACCCCTAAACAGATCACTACAACTACACAGGCCTGAAATGGCAAAAAAGGGAAAAAACAAAAAAAGGCTCAATGTTAATGTATTTTGTTTCAAATATGTATCACACTCAGTAGCATTTTCTTATATTCACCCTTACATGATTATATACATGGGAAAAATTAGCATATTTGGTGTCTAATGGTTTTCATTTACATTGATGTATGTGAAGAAATATAATTTTAATTAAAATTTTCATATTTTATGTGCCTTTTAATAAACCGATTTGCCGACTGGGTCTTTTCCAGTCTTGATCCAAACCTCAATTAGTTACAGTCTGAGTTGCGGTTTTTAAAACTTTGGCATATACCACTTTCTCAAGGTTGCCTACCCTAGCATTTTAATATTACCTTAGTCAAATGTCACTTAATATAAAGTAACTCATATTACACTCAAATATATTTTATATCTTTGTGTTATATTCTAACATGTTATTTAAAGGTCTCCATGTAATGAGATCCTAATGGGTTGAGTTCTGTGAAGAATTTGTGTGGCTGCCTTGTGATTGTTTTGCATTATGTCAATTGATCTTTCATCATGCCTGACTCCTAAGACACATTAGTGAGACCAGTGTTATAGGGTAGCCCACCACCCCCTTACACCCACTCCTAAAGTGTGTTCCATGCAGGGGTGAGTGTGAAGCTCTTCGTGGAGCATATTTCCCAAACACACCTATTTCAAGGAACATGCTCCCGAACCTAAAGAAAATGCTCCCCGGAAGATTTTGATTTGTATTTGATTTTTTTATCATCATGACCTTTTCCCGTAAAAGGGGGAGAGGGCATTGATACTGGATAGCTAGCTACTAGTTTTGTCATTGTAGATGACTCATGATGATGAGATACATTTATATATTTGATGTCATTTTGTATCGATTGTCCAATTTTGAATCCTTGATTGGACCACTATCAAGATTCAGGATTCAATATCAACTTTGATATCATTTTTATTTGGATCCACTACATCATATATATCAGTGTTTTTTCCATATTTATGTGCCAATGTGTTTATTCGATGTTGTTGTTGGTTTATATGTTTAAAATTTTGAAAAAAAAAAATTATATTTTTTAATGCTTTCTGCGGTTTGCCGATTTTTTTGCCAATGTTGCAGAGAAGTTGTATTCTGGACCCTTACTGATTTTTTCAACAATAGTAAGTACATATAATTGTTTGTGTGTGTTTATAAATATCTATGTATGATTCCCTCTCAAACACATATGCTTACATGAATACACACATGCACACACAAACAGAAAGATTCATGGAGACATGCATTTTATATTTGTATACTAAGAAAATAGGATTGTAGTATGTACATCTACTCCCCTCCCCCTTGATGCAAATATACAGAAGCCCCACCCCAATGATTTCATTCACACCCCAAGTGAAGCCTACCAAGTTCCAACCACCACCATACCAACAAGTAGGAAGTCCCCAGACTCCCTCTCCTCAACCTACCATCTATTAAGGTTTTCTGAATCTACCCTAGGATATAATACCAATTACTTGTCATGGTTTCACACTAACATAACATGAGAAAATGATAGAGCATATAAACTTGTAATGTATACGACCATCGAAAAAGAAGCTTATGATTTCCAGATTATCACTACACCAGGTAAATACAGTGATGGAATTCTGTTGCAGATAAGTGCATATATACATCTTTATAGCATGGATCCATGCATCTGGTGATATTAATGATGGGGTGCTAGAGCAAAGTTGTGGGGCAAAACAGATATAAAGATTGATTTTGCTGACATATATGTAGGTAATCATCCAACATAATCCTAGCCCATCTGTACCACTTTGCTCAAGCATAATTATTGTTTCAATGAACAGGGAACTCTACCCTGCTCCTTGAATATGTATTCTGCCCATGAGCTTACTCTTGATGCATATCCAAGGTACAGAAAGCAGAGCATAAAGCATCCAGTCCATCTAAAGTCAATAAGCATGAGTGCAGACTAGTTAATAAAGAAGTCCTCGCAATGGACTAATTAAAGAAATAGGTAACAGTATGGATCATATCTTCTAACAGGGTTGTAAAAGCATGGTTATTATGGGTTTTCCCTATTCAGTATACTTAGTCTCATCTACAGAGATATCTAGCAGGAGCCAAAAAGCAGCACAGCTGCCGCAAATGTTTAGATAGTTTGGATTGATCTTGTACCCGAAATTTTTATGGGTAACAGAATTCCCTGCCAAATTCTAAATAAAGTAATACCGATCGCTTTATGGGAAAAACAAGAAAGTTATATGAAGATAAGGCAGAAGAGCGTTGGCCAACACAGCAGCATCAATAGATACAAGTCTGATAAAGCACTTACTCTGGTGCCAATGCAATTTCCATCAGTCAAAAATTTGTTGCAGCGTTTCACAGTTGCTAGTAATTAGTCAATAGTAAGCACTTATATGATTATTCACTTTGAATAAGACAAAAACTTGCCTTTTACTTTATACAACAAGCACATAGAATGTACAGCCAATTAACTGGTATCTCATCTCTTCAATCCTAAATTGTATCTTTGCAGACAAGATCAGTTAAAATGCACATTGCATTGCTAGACCAAGCAAGAACGGGGCATGCTGAAGTAGAATGCAGTAAGTCTAATCAACACTAAATATGGAAAGCCTATTTGAATTGATATAAAAATACTACACTGAATACTTTGTTCAAATGAAAAGTGAAAACCTGTCTGTAAAATGAAAACAATCACAGAAAAATAGTATACACCCATCTTATTAACTTTTTAGACCAGAATACCACTAGCAAAATCCAGCAAATGACTCCCACGTCTAACTCTCCAGGTAAATGGTATACCCCACCCAAAGGATTCATCAAATTAAACTTCAATGGTGCCTTTAAAGGCAACCTGGCACCCTCAGGGATAGGTGGAGCCTTCAGAAATGAAACTGGTGATATTCTCAAGATTTATGCGGGGCCTAGAGGATGTGACACCAATAATTCAGCAGAGTTACAATCCCTAGAACAAGTCTTGCAAATAGTTGTACAATGCAGGTACGGGCAATCAATTCTGGAAGGGGACTCTCTAATGCTAAATTTTCCAATCCTATCCCAGCACCTAGGTAGATTATTACCTTCTGATTTCCTTCAAACAATAAAATACACTAAGTGGAATAATCAACTCAAATAAACAAGATAGCGGAGGCAAATGTAAGCCAAAATTTCATACACATACACACAAATATTTCTTCCCTTCAAATAAACTTTTCATTAATAATGAATCCAAGCTTACAAGACCTTTCCCAACTTGGGAAAAATCTGCCCACTGAGAAAAGAGACAAGATACAGCAAAACATGACTGGCTGATCTGCTGCCCAAACTGCCAAGCACTTATGCCTGTGCTGCTGTACAATCCTGTACAGCTACAGTGCGACCTGTGCAGCCTCTGTCAGCGCTGAACTGCGCTATCCATGCAGCTTGTATGCTGGTACCTGTGTTGTATACACGATATATATCCTAATACCAGTGTTGTCTACAGCACGGCATGTATGTTGATACCCGTGCTGTCTGTGCGACCTACATCATGATACTCATGCCATCTGCACGACCTGTATGCTGATACCCGTGCGCTATTACAACGCCACATGTACGTTGATACCCATGTGTTGTTACGACACGACCTATACACTGATACCCATGCTATCTACACAACCTGTACCAGAATACCCGCACTGTCTGCAACAACCCGATCCTTCTGCTGCACACTTACCCTCTCTCCTCCTTTGGCCTAGATCTCTAGGTGAAAGTCCTTCACCTATTCGAGATCTCCTTGAATCACAGTCCTTCGTGATTCAATTCCTTGAGCAAAATTCCTTCTTTACTCCCTCTATGAGTCACTGACTCCAATAGACATCTAAGGAATGTGTCTTCTCCTCTCACCTTGGCTCCATTTTATAACATTGAGTTATACCCTAACCCTAATCTCCAAAGTGATCAATGATTGAGATTAAATTTCATCTCACTTGAAATCAATAGCTAAGATTCATTTAATTCACTAATGCCAAAAACTTAGGCATTTCATTAAATTAAACTCCATTAATTATAAAATGAGATTCACTTTAATAATTAAAATTATTAAAGTGAATTTCCAAAGTTTTGAGAGGTATTAATGACGACTTTCGCATGTTAGACACAAACCAATGTGGAACTACCTGTCCGATGCTACAAACATCAACACTCCCTCTTAGCGAGAAAGGTACTTCTCAAAGAGCTACCTAGAATTGGTTTTCCCTCCGGTCTTGGCACAATGCCATACACATCATTCCGCACCAAGGCATCTTATTGCACCTACTCGACTGTTGCCTCCTCAATGACGTAACATATCAATGCTATGAAGCTTGAAAACTTCTTCGAACGCCTACTCTCCCTCGATGTGCTCCTAGGAGCCTCAATTTGCTCCTAAGCATCCCTCAATGCTAGTTCATACCAACTCGGGCTTCTGACAGAACTGGAAGGGGCCAACTCCTCCTTCCAACCTGAAGATTGACTCCCCACACTAGAAGTGTCTGAACATTGTTCTCCCTTCAAAGCCTTCTGCTCCTCGTCCTTTGTCACTGACATCGATCCAAGATCCAAGATCCCCTTGGATCCACAAACAAGCTTTCCCTGCAACCTATATAACTTGCCCTCTCTAACACCAATTCTCACTGTTGTATCAGGGCTAGCTCCCTCTAGACGTATGAGTACTTTCCCATTCTTGAACATGACGACAAAACCCATGTCCTCCAAAACTAAAACTGAGAGCAAGTTCTTCTTCAGTTCTGGTATATAAAGCACATCCTAGGCCTTCAACAAACCACCTTCACTGCATACTTGGCATCGTCACCAAGCTCTGCACAAGTCCCTGATTCCTCCGTCAGACTGCTGAATAGCTCTCGTGCTTCTGTCATATGATGAGATGCACCACTATCCAAGTACTAATCACTCCTTGTGTTGGTGTTGGTAGAGAGCCATAAGAACGATGAGAAATCCTTCTCAAACTTTGTTGCAAACTCATCTAGTTGTGTCTTTGTTGATACTGTTGTTTGCGTCTTCCCTTGCCCCTTCTTCTTCTTCAAACATTTTGATGCATTATGACCAGTCGTGTGGCATGCGAAGCACTTGATTTTACTCAAGTCCTTCTTCCTCAGCTGTGAGGTTACCCCTGGAACCCTTTCCTTTGCTCTTCTTGTTTTGACCAACGAGAGCTAGGTTCTCCTCTCCATCTTCTTACTTGCTTGCTTTAGACTCTTCCAAAGTCTCTTCGTGGATGCAATCATCCCAAAGCCTCTGCCAATCAGGAAGATTCTCACGAGGACAGACTCCCCTTATAAATGGCTCCCATGACTTGGTAAAACAATTCAATCCCACATTTACAAGTTCTGCCTCGTCCACTTTCTCCCCGATGGTTGCAAGTTGATCACGTGTCTAGGTGATCCTTGTTATCCACCTAGTTGCACTATGGTGAATTTCCAGCGAGCCGCCAAAGATTGAACATTATTGTTCAAAATTCAGAGTTCAGAAATTCAGCTGGTCAAAAAGACCACCTGGTTACTCTACATTTCCACCTGAGTTCGTTAGTTAAATTTTGCCAAAATTTGCAGAAATAACTTAGAATTTTTTTTGGAGTTTGACTCATAACCCAAGACACTTCTAAAGTGTTTTTGGGCATCTTTTAGCCTCGTTTGCTCGCTGTTTTGTGCAGGTTGACGAACAGGTAGAAGGAGATTCTGTCCATTTTGGGCGGATTAGGAGCATCCGGGACCCCCGGAAGCAACATTTCCACTTCTTAGTTATTTGTAAAACTTTGTAAAGACTTGTGACCCCCCTAATGAAAGGTCACAAGTCATTCCAATAAGAATTGTGTAAAATCATAATAAAATAAGCGGGGCTACAAGCTCCCGCTCTTCAAACCCCCAAGGGGGGAGTGGTGTTTTGGTCACTGTGTCAATTTTTGCATAGTTTGTTAGCTTAGATCAATTTTCATTTATGCAAATAGAATACTAATTGTTAGATTAGTTTCAATTCAGTATTTTCAAATTTGGCAAATAAACCGTCCCCTCAGCGACCTCGAAAGGGGCCTGATCAGCGAGGACTTAGTAATTAGTCACACATTTACTTTTCTGTTGGCAAAAAATAAACTATCTCCTCAGCGACCTCGAAAGAGGCCTGGTCAGCGTGGATCTAGTAATTAGCTCACACTTTTATTTTCTGTCTTAAAATAAACCAAATTCCCCTCAGCTCTCAGTGCGGTTCCTGACCCTTCCAGTTGCGAGCTTGTCTCGATCTGCTGGGAGTAAGTTCATACA
>SNQJ01S0005785.1:181448-195909 GCA_010110895.2 Picea sitchensis
GGATAACAGTTTGGGGAAGTCACATAGTCTAGGATTCAATCTATCACATCTAACCCTCCTAATCAAAGAGAGACTTAAAACTTTCTAAAATTAACCTACACACTACATTCACAACATTTGCAATCTCACTTTCAAAGAAATTTGTCTTTCAATTTTTGCAATCATATTTTAAGAGCAACTTACTTTTCAACTACTTTGATATCTCAAGCAAGTTACTTTTAGGAAAATTTACTTTTCAAGCAACACCTTTCATTGTGGATATCTCATGTTCATTGGTATAAAATCTAACTCTTCCTTTGTATAATTGTAAGATCATCTAATTGATTGTTCTTTTTCATCACAAATTTCATCTATGACATGCTTCAAATATTTCATTTGTAAATCGGTGTAAGTTGAATGCTTCATTACCTAACCATTCATTAGTTATTTTTGTATATTGGGTGCAATTATCTAATTTGTCATTTTCCTTGTAATTTATCTTGCTAAATTACATTTGTATATTTCATCTTGTAACTATCTCAAGTGTAAAGTAATTTCTTTCTTATTTGTTGATAATCCCATAACATTGTTTATTTCTTGTATATTTGTATTTAGATCCTTTGTTATAACTTTAATTGACCCTATTGCCCAACATTAGGCACTAGTCATAGTTGACTTAGGGAAAGGGTTGATTTTCATTAAAGATTTGCATTTGCATTGTTTCTTTCCATATAGGCTAGCTCCCCCTTACCTTTAACAGACTAAAATTAACTCCTAGAATTAATTTAATAATTCACATAGTAACTAGGGTCTACCCCCCTTCGCTTCTCTAGGAGTAAGCCTAGACAGAAGAAGTTCAAGTCGAGGTGACAATGGGCTTGAACTTAGGCATTGTGCCTCCAAGGACACACTAAGTGGATTGATACTTTTTCCACATTTGAAAGTGTGTATAAGGATGACAACATATTTGGCGTCGTTTCCAGGGATAAGTCTTTTATCCTTACTCTTAACGACTTTAACTTAATTTATTCTTTAAAAACTGAGTAAATAGTTTTTTCCCTAATATTTTTTAAAATTGAGTTGTGTGTTTCGATATTGCTTAGTTTCTAGGTGGTGATTCCATTGAATAATTATGTAAGGTATCATATTAGGAGTAACCAGCAAGGGTTGGTGGATGCTCTTCCTGAACCTGAAAGGGTGTATAGGAGGAGAGTAAATAGATTATCTCCTTGTAGGCTCCTTGATAGTCTTGGAGAAGAAGCAATCTTTGACATACATCACTTGTTTTTAGATAATAATCCTACAATTGTTAATACTACAACAACTAATCCTAACTTAATCATGAGTAATTTACTAAGACCTTTGAATTTTGCAACAATTCAAGGTGCTCCTCATGCCATCCCTAACAAAATTGTTGATAGGCTGCCTTCCTTTTAAGGGAAACAATGCAATTAGTGTCCATTCTCACCTTCTAAATTTTGACTTATGTATCTTGAATTGGTGTCGTGGGCATCATGAAGAGGATGTGAAGATGAATTTGTTTGTATATTCTTTAGAAGGGGATGTTGTTGAATGGTTTTCAGAACAAGATCCTAACAAGTTTAGTACCCTAGCCGAAATTTGTCAAGATTTTAGAGAAAGGTGGGGTGATCAGAAAGAGAACAAATTTTTATTAGTTGCCCTTCTCACAAGTCAAAAAAGGAAAATGAAACAATGGAGGAATTCAACAAAAAATTGAATGACTTGGTTAAAAGTCTCACTGCATCTATCAAGCCTCCTCTAACATCAATATTAATTCATTACATGGAATCTTTTGAGGGAGAAATGAGATATCAACTGAGGGATAAGAATCCACAAACTGTTGTGGAGGCACAAAAATATGAAGTCATAATAGATAAGAACATGCAATATGATAGGAAGTCTAATATTTCTTGTTTTTCAAGGGGTACTTCTTCCAAACCTATTTATGAGAAGAAGAATAAAATTGAAATTCAAGATTCTTCTAGTGATGGAATTAAGGAACTTACTCAACTAATCAATAAAATGGAGGTTAATCAGACAAATCAAATAAAACAATTAGAGATTAACCATGCCAATCAAATGAATGACATGCAAAACAGGTTGATAGCCATGGAAAGAGCTCAATCTAGTAGAGCCCAACATAAGACAAATGATAAATGACCAAAGAGGCCTCCTCCTCGAGATCAAAGGCCACCAAATCCATTTGAATCCACTAACTTGGTTGATCACCAAGCTATTCCTTATTTTAGACCTTGTGGACAATTTAATGAGGAATCCACTTTCCAAGTCTTTCTTCAATTTTGTAGTGAAACGAGACCTTATAGACCAAAAAAATGACCAAGTTAACATGTGTGATCGAAAATATAATATCGGCATGCATGAATGGATGGAAATGATTGAGTATAGTGAGGGGGTAAATTGTATGAATAATGTGATGGATAAGGAAACATAAATGTTGGGTCCTAAGCCTACTCCCCAACAAGTGTTAGAAATGGCTAGATATAGAGGCATTACTTATCAAAGGAATGTAAACAACAGTCAAGATAGGCCTCAAGAAAGTATTTTAGGAATGCCTCCTCCCCCTCCTAAAACAATGGTTCACACAAGTTCATAATTAAATATTGACTTAGGAGGGTGGCTCAATAATGAAAAAATGTTGGTACCTGTGTCAGAAATTATTAAGATTCCATATCAAAGGGAGAAACTACTCAAAGCTATAGAAAATTCTTCTCAGAAAATTGTAGACATGCCACCAACAGTAGCTTACCAGGATGCACCTGTTATTTTGCAGAATATGGATAGGGGAATGAAAATAATATACCTTTTTATCTTTCTTTACTCATGAATGATTTCATTCTTCATAATTGCATGCTTGATTCAGGAGCTAGCTCAAATTTTATGACTAAGAAAGTAATGGCGCAATTAAACTTAAGGATATCTAGACCTTACCATAACATTTGTGCCATTATTGTAGGAAAATTCTCCTGCGGACAGGTGAATCTCCTCTTGGATTCTAGACCCCTATACCAAGACAGAAAGATGCTAACATTGGACACTAATATCCCTTTGAATATAATTACCTAGTCAGAAAGAGAAGGAGAAGGAATAAAGTGTGATGCACCTTATTTTATTGTTTTTCCTCACTACTCCAATTTGAGCTTGATCCCTGAGCTCTTTGGCACCGTTCAACACTTGCAATGCAATGGACAACAAGAAGACAAAGAAATATTACTCTACTTTATAAGATTAGTCTAATCAAATCCATCTATAATAGACAAAATATGTAAAGATACATAGATTAGAAGGGAATAGGCTAAGCATATATTAATGAGAACTCAAAAGAGATACTTATGAGCCGTAGATGAAGTCCCAGTAGCCTCTCCAAGTCCTCCTCGTCCATCCCTTGCACAAAGCTTCCAAAATCATAGGTTTGATATCCTAAAGATTTCTCCCAATACCATAGGTTTGATACCTCCAATATGCATCTTCCATCTCCATGGAAAACCCTCATTATATAGGATTTGGAGGCTTAACCACCATGGAGAGGATCACTCATCAGATCCACTAAAAAGGGATCTGAAAGATATTTAGGGAGAAAATATATCTTAAGGATTTTAGGGAGGAAATATTTCTCAAGGATTTTGAGGAAATATTTCAACCATCCATGAGATCCTCCACATTCTCTATAAAATAGGAAACCAAATGTGAGGTGGATTCTCACACTCAATTAATTTTGTTTTCATGAATATTAATAATAATTCATGTGCACTTATTCTCACACTTGATTAATTTTTTTTTCATGAATATTAATAATAATTCATGTGCACTTGGTATTTTGGACTTTGTGTAATATATCCCTCATCTGCATTGACTAGGGATTGTGACATAGGTTATTCTATGGTGTCAAGGTGTATGAGACATTTATATGACACTTACAACACTTAGGGATATGTACCTAAGTGTGAAAATTTCATGTGTAACAAAATGACCCCTAAAGTGTGAGGTTAGAAGAGAGAATGATGGTCGAAACACTTTACAAATCTTTAATCCAAGGGTGTGGAGTTGGAGAACCTGGAAGAAGCTACAAAAAACCATTAAACAGTATTAAAAAATGTTCCATTTCCGAGGCAAACATACCTATGCTTGGAATACAAGATGACTCAAAGAATGTTCGCTGACCAATACACTGCGGATCCATGAAAAATATTGACTAAGGATATGGCCACCAAAGATACAATGTGGATCCATACCTCCATGGCATGAATTGATTGTAGCCACGAAAAATACACAGTGGAGCTACTAGATGATAAAGAATAGCCACAAACCAATACAATGTGGATTTATGTGACATTCTATACATCAACATGCTCAAATGATCTCCTTCATAGCCTGGGAAAAGAAGTTTAATAGAGTGAACGCTCAACCCAAGGTCTTCGTCCCAATATCGATGTGGTACGAATCTAACCATGTGAATATATGTTTTGATGTCGAACATGGTAGAAACCACTTGATTACTGGTCATTGATGTAAATCATTAACGAGTGCGAGGGAAATCACTAGTGATGTCAATGACTCCCAAGGTACCCTAGTGAAATCCAGTGAATGTGAATAAATGAGTTGAGGTCGAACATTCATGGAATCATCCAATCAGAGGTCAATGATGTAAACCTACTTTTGGAGGCCAGGAGGCCTACCATTGAGGCATGTAGGTCCCAAGGTACTAACTGGTTTCTAAGTCTAATTCCCAGATGATGTGTTGAAGTCGACAGGAAAAGACTCATCAAAGGAGGGCCTTGATGTATCCCCCATCATCGACACGAAACTGACATAGGAAAGTGATGTAAGATGGTGAATCAAATGAGTATGGACTGACATAGGAAATGGAAACTGGTAATACCACAGATGGATGGTTTGAAGTGAAACTTCTCTTGAACATGATGAAGCATGATAACTGAATTGACAACATTGACTCAACGAGTACCAAAATGTAATGTGACGAAAATAAGAGCACTCTTTGACTGGACGAAAAAGTATGGCGACACATGGAATGGGTATGAATCAGAGACAAGCACATTACCCAAATGTAAGATGAGATGCAAACAGGTGCCATGTTCAAGGGAGACAAAAGCTACCATAAAGGATTCTCAAAAACTTGACCCACTTCCTTCAATTTCCCCCCCACCCAGATAGATGAGTACCTCTTTTTAATTTAATGAGCTCGAGGAGGATAACACATGATCGATATAACTCACCTTCGGTAAGTTCCTCTTCCTTCGTTTAATTAACTACAAGAAGTAAGGGTTCATCCCCATACGAGCCCTTCAATGTGTATTTTAGCGAGTCCAGAGAAGGAAAACTCGATGGTTTTTCATGTTTAGAGAGTCTGAAAAGAACTTAAAGGTGACTCCAAGGTTTTCCTTTTTCATAATTTTAGTCTCGCGAGGCCTAAAAAGAGATAAAATACTACTCAAAAGACGCCCTTTCAAACCTTTTAACGAGTGTGAAAGGAAGCAAGATCACTCGACAATCTTTTCATGTTTAGAGAGTCTGAAAATAGCTTAAAGGAGACTCCAGGGGGTTCCTTTTTCGTATAGCCTTTACGCGTCCGAAAAAGTGATAAAAGTCTACTCGGTTACATTCTCATGTATTTACGAGCATGATAAATAACAAAGACTAAGCTCGATATTGGTTTCATTTTTACACAAGCTTGAAATAAAATTAAACTATGCTTGTAAATTCCCAATGTAATTTCCAAAGGTTGGGATACCCATGGATGGTTGGTACTCTGCCCCTAGCTTGAAAATCTAGTGGCTTAACTCCAAAATGATAATCAAAGGTTGGATACATTCCCCCCCAAGCTTCAATTCATTCATTGACTTTGAGGTTGTCACAAATTTCTATACTAGATGGAGAAAAAGGATAAGGGTGGATGAAATGAAGGTTCAAATATGAGACCTAACGAAATACTCGACTCGACATCTATGAGATCTAGCTAAAGACTTTACTCAACGTTTACGAGATCTAACGAAAAAATTGACTTGTTAGGAGAGGTGACTGTTTCATTTTTTAATGAGCTTGCCACAAAGAAGCAAAACTATGCTCAAGGATTCTATTTCATTTTTTAACGATCTTTCCACAGAGAAGCAAAACTATGCTCAAGACTTCTCCTTGATCATGGATTCCAAGAGGAAAATTCTCCGAAAGGAATACATGTCAAGGGACAAACGTCAATCATGTCTTCTAAGAGATCTTCGATAGATGGAAGAAAAGNACATAGTCTAGGCTTCAATCTATCACATCTAATCCCCCTAATCAAAGAGAGACTTAAAACTTACTAAAATTAACCTACACACTACATTCACAACATTTGCAATCTCACTTTCAAAGCAATTTGTCTTTCAAGTTTTGCAATCACATTTTTAAAGCAATTTACTTTTCAATTACTTTGACATTTCAAGCAAGTTACCTTCAAGCAAATTTACTTTTCAAACAACAACTTTCATTGTGGATATCTCATGTTTATTGGTATAGGATCTAACATCTCCTTTGTATAATTGCAAAATCATCTAGGTGGTTGTTCTTTTTCATTATAAGTTTTATTCATGACATGTTTCAATTATTTCATTTGTAAATTGGTGTAAGTTGAATGCTTCATTATCTAACCATTTATTAGTTCCTTGTGTATTTGTGCAATTATCTAATTTGTCATTCTCATTGTAAGCTATCTTGCCATATTCAATTTGTATATTTCATTTTGTAATCATCTCAAGTCTAAAGTAATTTCTTGTTGATATCCTATAGCAATGTTTATTTCTTGTATAATTGTACTTAATTCTTTTGTTGTATAATCTAATTGACCCCTTGCCCAACCTCTAGGCACTAGTCTTAGTTCACCTTAGGGAAAGGGTTGTTTTTCATTCAAAACTTGCATTTGCATTGTTGCTTTCCATATAGGCTAGCTCCCCCTTACCTTAAACAAACTAAAATTAACTCCTAGAATTCATTTAATAATTCACATAGTAACTAGGGTCTACCCCCCTTGGCTTCCCTAGGAGTAAGCCTAGAAGGAAGAAGTTCAAGTTGAGGTGACAGTGGACTTGAACTTAAGCATTGTGCCTCCAAGGACACACTAAGTGGATTGAGACTTTTTCCACGTTTGCAAGTGTGTATAAGGACGGAAACACTGTCAGGATTGCATTCAAGTTGTTTCTCTTTACATTGTGGCTGAAGCCAAAGGTGCTCCAACAGCTCTCTGCAAAAGAGGTGTTAACAACCTAAGAAAGCACCTTCACACCAATTTATGCAATTTTTTGGCAGAGGAGCCATACATGTTCCACCATTCGATAGAACCCATCCTGTCTCGATATTTGGTTGCATGCAAGTTACCAAAGACTCCATGCTCATTAATGTATTTGCTCAATTCGCTTTGTACTTGAGCAGACTCCTCTTCATTAGGTACCAACTCGTCTAATGCAAGCATATATCCATTTTGCACCTCTGGATCCGTGTGTGTTTTTCTCCTTTTCCCACCCCCAGGTGTTGGTTGGGCCAACCAAGATGAAGAATAATATTTTGGGGTAAGGTCATATGCCAGGGCATGGAGTGGAACATTAATATTATCCCAACTTTTGACCACAAGTTTATGGATATGATAATACTAGATCGCATCCCTCGACTAAACAACGTCTTTGATTTGGCCTAGCATGTTGTTAATCTACTCATACACCTCTCCAATCACCGGTCAATATTTATCTGCAAATCGAATCATATTATAAATGGGTTTGGTGAACTGCAGAATATACCGAACCTATTGCCAAAAATGGCCATCAAGAACTGTGTCCTCCACCTCCTGAAAGTCACTTCTATCAGATGCGGATGTAGCCCTGTCTTTTAGATCCTGCCATGAATCACTCGGGGCCATACTAGCCAATGCATCTCTTACCTTCAACAGGCGCCTGAAGATGAGATAATAGCTAGCAAATTTGCTCTTTGCAATCATTAGTAACTCCAACTTGGAGTGATTGCGAAAAATGAAGTGGGCCATGCTATGATTGGTAATAAATCTTATCATCTTCTTCCCTCTCTTGTATAAAGCACCAATCCATCTATAATCATGGCCCTTCATTTTAATGATATCATGCATCAAAAGGTTCATTGTGTGAACCAAACACCCCAACCAAAATATATTGGGGTACCTATCTTCAATGATTGCTCTTGTTGCCTTACAATTAGCAGCATTATCAATGATGACATGAATGACATTGTAGGGCCCAATCTCTTGAAAGGTTTTAAGCAAAGCATCTGCAATATTAATACCAGTCTTGTAGCGATTTGAGTAGTCATGGGCTGAAAGGAAGACCGCACCACTAGCAAACACACCCAAAATATTTATCAATGGAAATATTTATCAATGGCCTACCTTTCACATTTGTCCAACCATCAGATACAAATGATACCCCATGGCAATTCCAATCATTTGTAAATTTTCCTAGAGCACCTTGGATTTTGGCTCTTTCCCTGTCAAGTCCCAAGGTTCTAGCTTTGCCATACCCAAGGCTCCTATATCCTTTAGGGGCACCATTGATGGCTTGGACCATTTCATGCCAATATGGTGAGCGAAGAACATTGAATGGTATATCACATGCATAGAGAAACCTGAAAATTTTTGCATCCACATCATCTCTACAACCTTGGTCAAGGAAATCCGATAGTGTTCTATGTGAAGACGAAGGCAAGAATGCACTACTTCGGGTGGATGCAGCTCGACCAATGAACATTCTTTGTGCATTCTCAGGTTCAATCTTTAGTTTTTTGGCTTTGTTTTGTGCTACCTCCTCTTCCCTTTGGTATTTGAGTCTATCTTCAGGATCCATTTTCACACAGGCTTTGAATCCTATATTCTTACCTTCATCCCAGTACATAGTCCCACATAGATGCTTTCTCACAGGGGTATAGGAACCTGTGTATCTTGTATGACAATGGTGGCATACAAATTTTCATGTTCCACCCCCTTTCCCTCCATTAAGCTTTGTGACATACTTCCACAGAGGTGTGTACCTCTCTTTGATTTGTGGGGATCATGATCATCATTGTCATTTCCATTGTCTTCATCCCCTTCCATTCCTTCCTCCTCCCCATGGTATGTGTTGTCCACTTCCATTTCTTCCTCACTATCATGGGTATTTCGACATGAACTTCCCACCACCATCATTATAATAAAAAATGGAACCAAAATCGCATACCACATTTACATCAACATCATGAATGTTGAACCTTGATAATAACTTTCTACCTGTAATAGAATGATGGAGGAGAAATGGGAAAACGTAGGAGAGGAGAAATGGGAAAGAGTAGGAGAAGAAAACATTCAAGTATTCGACATAGCATAATAAACTAGTTTACAACACAAACATTTTTTTTAAACAAAACAAGAAAGAAAAATGGGCTTAAGAGCCTACCTCTTTAGCTCTCCAATGGTGGTTGAATATGACTATGGTAGCCTTCAATCTCCCTTCCAAGCTCTCACAAATGGCAACCTTCAAAGTTCAATCTCCCTTGCAAGCTCTCCAATCTCTCTTCCAAGCTCTCCAATCTCTCTATGGGCTCCTTCAATATTCCTTCCAAGCTCTTCAATCTCCCTTGAATCTCCTCAAGAACTAGCAAGAACCCTCTGAAAACCCTCTTAGCAAAGATGAGTGAACTGAATGAAATGAGAAATATAATGAGAGAAAAAGGGGTGAATGAATGTTTTAACCTCTTACCTAACCCTAGGCTACCTTTCCCTTGCTTCATTTCTCTCAAAAGCCAAAAAAAAAACTCCCTAAAACCTCCTTACACGCACGGGCCCGCGGGAGATTTTTCAGAGAGCAATTTTATCGCTAGGAGCGTCCAGGGAGCGAACGCTCCCTGGATGCTCCCTGAGTGCTCCTTAAAAAACCAGGGAGTGCGGTTCAGGAGCGGGTTCGAGCATGGGGGGCACTCCCCCGCAACCTTCCTGATTCCATCAAGCACCCACAAGAACTTCACTGTTGGTTTATAGATTTGTTGAGATCTCCTCGTTGTTCTAACAAATCTACTGCAAACTATTGTGGATTTGTGTTTGGTCCTTTAAACACCCACAACTGCAACTTGAAATTTGGCCTCCCTCTTAGAGTGTAAGCTCTTATACCATGTTGATTTTCTGATTCCATCCTAGATAAATTACTTCCTCGTGAATTTCCTTGCTGAAATTAAATTGCAGCTTGGTGAAATATTTATACTACTGAAATAATTAACTCAAACAAATAGCTGAAGAAAAATGGAAACCAATTTCTCAATGACACATACACACAGATAATTTTGCCCTTCAAATTAGCTTTTCATTAAAAATCTTCCCACTGGGAAAAGAGACAAGAGACAGCAAAACTTGATTGGTTGATTTGTTGCCCAAACTGCCTAGCACTTATGTTTATGTTGTTGTACAATTCTGTACGGCTACAACGTGACCTGTGCAGCCTCTTCCCTCGTTGAACTATGCTATTCGTGTGGCCTGTATTCTGGTACCTGCGTTGTTTGCACGACTTGTATCCAAATACCTGCACGGCCTGTATGTTGATACCTATGTTGTCTGTGCAACTTGTATCACAATACTCGCACTGTCTGTGCGACCTGTACTAATACTCGTGCGTTGATACAGCGCGATCTATACGTTGGTACCCATGCATTGTTACAATTTCACCTGTACATTGGTACCCGCGCTATCTAGGCGACCTGTACCAGAATACTCGCACTATCCACATCGGCCCGATCCTTCTGTTGCACACTTTCCCTCTCTCATCCTTTGGCCTAGATCTCTAGGTGAAAGTCCTTCTTCATCTATCTGAGATCTCTTTGAATGAAAATCCTTCATGATTCAATTCCTTGAGCAATAGTTCTTCTTTGCTCCCTCTTTGAGTCACTGACTCCAATAGATGTCTAAGGAATGTGTTTTCTCCTCTCACCTTGCCTCCTTTTTATAATATTGAGTTATACCCTAACCCTAATCTCCAAAGTGATCAATGACTAAGATTTATTTAATTCACTAATGCCAAAAACTTAGGCATTCATTAAATTAAACTCCATTAATTATAAAATGAGATCCACTTTAATAATTAAAATTATTGAAGTAAATTTCCAAAGTTCTGAGAGGTATTAATGATGACTTCCTGTTAACCCTTAGATTTTCACCCTTGAAAATCTTGAGGGTTAAGAGTTAGCATGCACTATTTTGGCTGGCATTCTGAGATTCTACCAGAGTTCAACACTTGTGTTGAGAAAGATTTTGGTTCCCATCAGAGGCAAGTATATGATCGGTACATGTTTATTTTGTTCAGAGGTAGGGTTAGCTTGGTTTCCCATGCATTTGAGAGAGATGTCTACATACAACAAGTGTTGCTACTTTTTAGGAGACACGGTTTGACTAGGTCTCTTGACAGTTTGGAGCATTTTTTAGCATATAGGGATGGTCCTTGCATGATTCTAGGCTCGATAACACTTTTCTGGACGACATGCAAGAACTTTCTATTTTTAGCAATTTGAGCTCAAAGCCCCAGATTCAAATTTTGAGCACATATTATTGATCTTGAGACATTCTGAGGCTTTTGGACCTTTTTCGGGATGATTTAGCACAGATTTCTATTTTTAGCGGGTTGAGCACCAAGGCTCGCATGTTGATTCTTTTTGCAGATTCAAATTCCTTGCGAAAAATCGAATCCGATGAGTATAATATCTATTAGAAAGTAATGGATGTGCTCGTTTAACCATAGACAATATAGCAATATTGTCACCCAACCATAGGCTGAAGCCACCCCCGAGCACCTTAACCTTGACAGAGAATCATTCTGAAAGCAAACCCTAGGCTAAATAGCCAAACAAGATAGCGCACCTCTCTCCAGGGATAGCGCACCAAGCAAGAATAACCAGAAGAGGCCAAGCAGAAAGTCCAAACCATAACCATGAGAGAATCCCAGCCAAAACCGAAATCTGTTAGTTGCAGCAGCTGCAACTGCAACTCTTCTCCAAACTTGTGCACCACTACAGTTGTGAGGTGTGTGTACAAAATGAGCTCAAGCGCCCTTTATTTATAGTCCTCCAAGTCACTTTGGTGGGCCGACTTCTTCTCTTGGAGACCAATAACTTAATATAAATCATTCTCTTGAGTCGACTAGTCTTCTACGGTTATTTAGGGTTTCTTCTTGCTTCCCGAAATAATCTATTCTAGTCAGGTTTACACATAGAGGTAAATACCTCATGCAGCTACCATAATATCAACACTCCCTTCTAGTTAGGGAGGTATTGAAGGTAATGGTCTTGAGCACAAGCATACCATTCACCCGGTAGCATCATCATAGTCGTATAGACTATCTCATGATTAGATCACTAGCACCATCATCACTATCAGTCTCATCTGACAATATCAACTGCATCAACTCACGAAACCATACTCCATCTGAGTAATCAGACATGATGTTGGATAAGTCACTCACTCCACAGAGTGATGCAAGAACCATTCTTCTAATCCGGACATATGTCCTAGAAGAATAATTGTTCCAACAGATGCTGGAAGCCACACCACAGGCTACAAGGACTATTCTTCTAATCCGGACATACGTCCTAGAAGAATAATTGTCCTAGACCATTTTCCGCCTGGAGAATGTCAGTCCATCAGCACACTGACCATCCATCTAGCTGATAATCATTTTCAACACTATTGATAGTCTACAAGGCAATCAGAACAATGTCATTCAATAGAACACAAATGTGTCTATCCATAGTAGTACACAACTGCAATCCAGTGGTATACTACCACACCAAGTAGCACACAGCTACTTGATCAGTGACATATAGTCATAATCAGTGGAACACATCCACCACAGTAGCATATATCTACAGTCCAGAGACATACAGTCTCCATGGAAATCATATCATCTGATATCAACCTGCACAGAAAAACAATGTCATGATATAAACTGAATCATTTGGGCCATTCTTCCACTCACATCTATGAGATCTGGAAGATCATCTGCCCTCAGAAGGGAAAACACCAGTCATGAGCTACTGGACTATTCTTCTCAAGCATAGAAGAATAACTGTCCTGATTTTTGAGCCTGGACCATTCACCTATCCGGGCCATTCCTCCGACACTAAACAAAGTGCAACCTGGAGAGAATTAGTCTACCCTAGGGAATGTTTGTCCCTGATTGTTGAACCTGGACCATTCACCTATCTGGGCCATTCCTCCCGCACTAAACAAAGTGCAACCTGGAGAGAATGAATCTGCCCTAGGGAATGACTGTCTGAACCATTTCCTAAGGAAATGATTGTCCTGCACCAACCTCCAAAACAGGCCATTCTTCGAAACTTCTCACAATTGTGAGCTTCAAAAGAATGATTGTCCGGCGAGGTGGACCAGTCTTCTTGACCACTACTGAGAGTGACCGTCGAGCAGAAAGACTGTCCTAGACCATTTGCCCACACTGGCCACAAGGGGAATCGATGTTTATGGTACATCAACAATCCATCGAACCATTTTCATTACAAAAATGACCGTTCGATCTGGACCATTTTCCGAACTAGAAAAATGCCTGCTCGTCAGAAATCTCAAACCACTTTCTGAACTGAAAGGAACTGCTCACCCTGGACCATTTTTCGAACTTGAAAAACGATTGTCCATAAATCAATAACACATTAGTGCTCCCTCCCAACCTGGGAGTCATCTCTTCCTTTTTCAATAAGGAAGTCGTAACCACGAGCTCCAACTTGTTTCTTGAGTACTCAAACTCTTTCATCTTGGACAAAGGCTTTACCAAAATATCTGCTTATCTACTCATCTGTGGAGATATATTGGAGAACGACTTTTCTTTTCTGGACTTTATCATGGAGAATGTAATGCTTGATCTCAATGTACTTCGGTCTTTCTGGAACACTGGTCTTCTTTAGAGGATTCATATAGCTCTGATCATTATAGTATATCATAGTTGGATTCAACTCTTTTGTTTCCTGCTAGCTCATAACATCTTAGCAGAGCTCAAACTGGAACATATCCAAGTGGCACTTCTTCTATCATCATGAGTGTTTGTCATGGATTAGCAATCCATTATCCTGAACTTCTGAGTAACCATTCTGATACAATATCTCTATTATAGAAGGTTTTTCACCATGCTTTTGTTGTGCATTGGAGGCTCTGCACCAAGTTCTTTGAATCTATACAAGATCTTCTTCCATCTGCATGCAAGAGTCTCTTTCTGGTATACCTCAAAACCTTGAGGTTGCTATATGCTTCTTTGTTTGATTACTCTGTTGATGAGAACAATCCTTACATTCGTCTGATGTAAACTCCAACCCATGGATATTGTACGAGATATAATGTCTCGGGTAGAGGTATGTCTGGAACAAGCTATCATCATAGTCCTCTCCCTCCATCTGGGAGAACCTTTAGTTCTGG
>SNQJ01S0005785.1:206116-225494 GCA_010110895.2 Picea sitchensis
CAGAAAACTAAAACAAGACAGTGAAAACTTAGAGCCTTTGCTTGGTCAAAGACAGACCAAGAAGGCAAGCTGATAGGACCTAGAATTTTCATAGATGTGTCTACCTGTTTGATTCTCAACAAGACTCTTAAAATCTTGAAATTTACTACAAGATTTATCTTTAGTTTTCAGAAAATAAATCCAAGTTTTACGAGAACAATCATCAATAAAAATGATATAATAAAGACAACCATTCATGGACGGATCAATCATAGGTCCACAAAGATCAGAATGAATAAGATCTAATATACCATTAGTTTTTTCTATTACTGTGAGGGTAAGCTTTCTTTGTATTTTTACCAAGAGCACAGCCTCTACAAATACTATCATGCTCAAAAGAAAAATTTGGCATACTTGTTACCATATTTTGCAAATCTGGGAGAGCATTATAGTTGAGATGTCCAAACCTTTTATGCCATAGTTCACAGGGGTTGATCATCTCATGAGCTAATGCTTGAATAACTTGACCAGTGACTTTGTAAAGTCCACCTTCTTGTGCTCGGATTGTCATGGTTGAGCTCATACTTTCATTTGAGGGCCACATAAAAGCCTTTTCCTTTGGAGAAGGCTACTAAGTACCCTTTACTTTCTAGAACTGCAACTGAGATAAAAAAATTATTTAATCGAGGAACATAAAGAATTTCTTAAATATGAAATACATTACCTGATTGAAGCTAAAAAGATGTTGATCGAAATTCTTTGATGTCATAGGTGCCATCATCACCCAATTCTACTTTCACGTTGAACTTCTTATCTCGATAGTTCACAAGATTTTGTTTGAAGCCTATTATGTGCTTGGAGCCCCGTTGTCCACTAACCAAGCTTCTTCCGATTTATTGACAGTACCGGAGAGTGCTGAAACAAGATAACTTTCTTTGTGTTGTTCTTGTTCTTTAGTAACAGCTATGATTCTTCTTCTTTGAGGCTCTTCTTCCTCAATTGCAACTGAAGCATGGAACCTGCCTCTTTGTTTCTGCTGTGAAGGAGGGTTCCTACAGTCATTTGCATAATGACCTAGCCTTTTCAAGTTAAAGCATCTTACTTAAGATAAATGAGAGTGAAAGAGACAGTGCTTACCTTTGGGGTTTCTTACCTTTGCCTTTGTGCTGAAGAAACTTCTTCCATTTCTTGGCTTTGACTGAAAGAGCATGGTCTTTCATCGTTGAGGGTTCATTTCTGCTTTTAAGTCTACCTTCTTCTTCCAGGTAATCATGCCATAATCTCTCGAATTTAGGTTGTACTTCTCTTCCAATGACTGATGAGAGGAATGTCTCCCACAAGTCAAGAAGAGCATCTATTGTTGTTTGTACAAGGTCATCATCATCTAATGCAACTCCAATTGTTGCAAGCCAATCTCTTGTTTGGGCAATTTTGGAAAAGAAGGAAGAGATAGTTTCATCCTTTCCCATCTTTAATGTACGTAGTTGTTTCTTCAAAATCCCCTTCTAAGTTGGGGTTTTCTTTTCATATAGATCTGCTAAGGCATCAAAGCATTCCTTAGTTATCCTTAGATGAGCAATAAGAGGCATTATGTTGTCTTTAACTGAGTCAAAAATGACCCTCTTAGCTTTGGCCTGCCTCTTCTTATAGGCTGCCCTTCCTGTATTTGAAGTAGGTTCTTCTATCACCCTGGTAACCAGCTCATCCAAGTCACCTTCTTCTAGGATATTAAACACCCTAGCCTTCCAGGCATTGAAGTCTGAAGCCCCTTCAAGCCTATCTTTTTCTTTGACTAAAGATGAAGCCATACTGAAAACAAGATCTGATATAAAACATGCTTACTGCTGATAAGCAAAACAAACCCTTAGGTGTTGTTCTACGCAGGCTCAAAAGTCTGCCACAATTGAGCTTTTCATGCCCTAAGTTCTAATACCATGTTAGTGTTAAATTTGGTAGCATCGACAGTCATTCTCCAATGAGAAGCCATATGGGCCACCCTGAAGCTAGCCAAGGAGATTTGGAGAATCAACTAGTCTTGTGAGGTATTCACAAAAGCCAGGGGGAACATACAACCTCTGTGAGTCAAACCAAAAGTCAAGACGAACGAGATGCTATGTAAGTCTAATGCAAAAGTCAGGGGGAAAGTACAACATATGTGAGCATAGACAGTCTAGTGCAAAAGTCAAGGGGAACATACAACCTCTGTGAGCATAGACAGACTAGTGCAAAAGTCAGGGGGAACGTACAACCTCTGTGAGCCTAGTCAAGCCTTGTGAGCCATGAGCAAAAGTCAAGGCATCTAGCAAAAGTTAGGTTGAATATAAAATTTCTATGAGCTATAAACAAACGATATTCCTAATATTGCAAATGATATAAATGTATTGATCTAGTGCATTGGCACGTGTAACATTATCCACCATGAAGAGAAATTTGAAATTCCATGTAAAGAGTCGAGTTGTAGAAGTCAAAGTTGCATGTCTAGGTCAAAGTCAAAGTTGTCAAGTTGTCGCATTTTGCATGTATGGCATGCATTGAATGCATGTCTAGTTGCATGTTGCATTGCATGCATGCATGACATGTGCATGCTAAGTTAGTACGCATGAATGCCTAGTCAAGGGTGAGTTGTAACTGAAGTCTCAAGTCTAGTTCTATTTGAACTAAAGTGTGAAGCTGAGTTATGTCAAGCATGTTTTCATACCTCTAATTCGAGCCCTCTCGTCTTCTCCTCTTCACTCCTTTATGAGCATAGGTCGACCCCTCTCTTCTACACAGTTGTGATGCAGGGTAGGGGTGAAGGAATAGAGGCACGTTTCAGTGCACAATAGAGGCAGCAATATCAGTGCTAAACAGAGGCACGTATCAGCACTACAGAGGCAGCAATACCAGTGCTAAACAAAGGCACATATCAGTCCTATAGAGGCAGCAATACCAGTGCTAAACAGAGGAACATATCAGTCCAATAGAGGCAGCAATACTAGTGCTAAACAAAGGCACATATCAGTCCAATAGAGGCAGGAAAAACAGCCCTTATCAGAGCTGATATATCAGTCCATAAGAGGCAGCGTATCTCAGTCTTTGAAGGCAACTCAGATACATCTTCAGTGCTGGCCTATAACAGAAGTTTGTATATCAGCAAGGTCTCTTAGTTACACAGTCAGGTCAAAGTAAACTTGGCAAGCTCTTTAAGAGCAAAGTATTCATGGTGGATATTTGTAAGTGATCTTACATTATTAATGCAATAAACGAATATTGTTTGTTGGGAGTTTTCTCCCTGTACAGGATTTCCCCAAGGTATATGTGTTGTTGATGTGCATGTTTTTGTATCTAGATGATTATTGTTATTCAGTTATGATTCTATATTGTTGAAATGTATTAAGTTGGAATCAAAGTGTTGAAGAAAATAAAGAAATAATCTGCATAAGAAATCAAACTCATAATTTAACATGGTATCAGAGTTTAGGGTGTGATAACCTTGTTGAAGTGCAGCAGTAGGTACACACAGATCCAAGCGAGCTTGATTAAGTTTTGCAGTGTGAGGTCCATGGCATCCTCCATTTCAGTTAGGGTCGAGGATAGGCTCGAAGGAGCTGCCAACTTCAATGTGTGGAAGCTTCGTATAACAAATATCTTGCAGGAGCATGATCTTGAGCAGTATGTGACCACAGTAGTGGAGGAACCCACCACTAATGCAGGAAGAGCGGCTTTCAGGAAGAGTCAATCAAAAGCGAAGAGAATCATCTTTGACTTAATCAAAGACAGTATAATGTCGGCAATGACTGACAAGGATTGTATGGATACCTTGGTGAATCTGTATGAGAAATAGGCTCCAAGTCATAAGAGGACACTTAAGCACAAGATTAAGTATTTGAAGATGGAAAAAGGTGAATCAGTAGCATCTCTATGTTCCAGGATAGCCCAAATTAGAGATCATCTTTTGGTCACAGGGGTCACAGTGGACGATGATGACTTAGTTCAGGCCATATTTGATGGTCTTCCTTCTTCATGGGATACCTTCTTATACAGTGTAAGTGGGAGAGAGATTCAACCCACGTTGGAGAGGTTATGGCATGATTTTCTCCAGGAGGAGAATCACACTGCTACTAGGAGCGAGCCAACCAAAGAAGAGCATTCAGCATTAGCATCAAGATTCAAGGGAAAGAAGAAAGTCACTTTCCAGAAAGGCTCTCAGAGGAAGTCAAACACCAACAGTATGTTCAAAGGCAAAAGTATTCATACATCTAAAATTAAATGCTTTAGTTGTAATAAGTTCGGTCATTTTACTAAAGACTGCTGGTATAGGAAGAAAAATCCAAGGAAAGGGAAACATCATGCCTCAACTGCTGAGGATGATGAATCCAAAAGAAAACAAAAAATTCCTCCTAATGAGAGAGAAAACAGAAAAGAATATTACCTGGTTTCTACCTTATCCAGCTCAGTTTTCACGAGACCAAAAACTTGGTTAGTAGACAGTGGTGCATCAAAGCACATGGCAAGGTACAAGGAGATCCTCTTAGATTTCAAGAAAAAATCTTTTGTAGAGTAGGTTGAGCTTGGGGATGACAAATGTTACAAGATAGAGGGAGTAGGCTCTATCTCCTTCAGTTTGGAATCTGGAGCTAGACTTCATGTTGATGAAGTATTATATGTTCCAGGGCTCAAGAAGAATCTTCTATCAGTTGCAACCCTTGAAGACAAGGGATATTGGGTGATCTTCAAGGACAGGAAGAAACTATTGTGGGCTAAAGGTAGCCACTTGAGTACAACAAAACCTAAAATCCCCTATCCTAGGGATAACTAAAGAGATTATGTCTCGAGGCCCATAGGTATCGAGAGCCATATGACTTGAGCTTGGCCCTGGGGGACCCATCTATTCTTCAGTGCATCCTATCTATCAGCAGCAGCAGTATCCATACCATCGGCATGATCCTGAAGTAGCAATGGGTCTTGCTCCATGAGGTAATGAGTCTGGGTATCATGGTATGTGTCACTCTGATTTTTGAAGCATTTGAATACGTGCACTGAACTCTCTTTTGTTTCATAACGTTTGCTTGGAAATTATACTCTTTAACTTTTTCATACCTGGGAGTGACAAAGTGCCCTAGTAAGATGGTTCCCTTAGGGATGAGTTGCCACTAGGTGGGTCTATGAAAGGTCATCGTCCATTCCTTCCATACTTACCACTTTTCATCATTGTCCCTCTCATCTTCCCCTACCCTGGTTCGGGCATTGGGTTTGCCAAACCAGTAAGGGTTGTACCTTGCCTTGTGGGAAGAAGGGGCTAAAGGCCCAGAGGGTAAAAGTAGCTGGCAAAAGTTAAAAATCAAATTGAAACCTTGATATGCTTCGCCCAGGGATTCCCGAAAAAGAAATAAAAGGCTTCTCAGTAAGAAAAGGGGACCCGTAAGATAAAATAAAACTCAAAGTCTAGTTGGTGGATAGGAGGTCTCATCATGATTCGGCCTATTAAGTCCATGGGCATGTAGCGGTATGACACTACCATCTATCTGGTCACCAAACCAAGGTAGTGGCTCTTGGTGGTGTAGCCAAGAGAAAGGGGGTCTCATCACAAGCCATCCTTCTCATTTCTGTGAAGTGCTTGTCGGTAACGCTGTCACCACTAGTCACCACGCCAGGGCAGTGTCCCCCAGCTATTCTCTTGAAAAGAAAAGGCAATAAGACAAAGAATTAAAGGCCTTGAATGGGCTAGGAAAGAATGGCATCCATGACAAGGTGTAGCTCGCCCTCTACAGAGGCACCCACAGGCAAGACCTACATTTCCCTGTTATCACTGCTCCCTTTGCCCAAACATTCCCCTACGCCATTTCATACACCTACATCACCTAGATTAGTCTTCACCTGGGAAACACCCCAAACTTGAGGAGGACTAGCCCAATAGGACATCCTGAGACCCTCTCCAAACCTGGCTTGTTAAATTGCATAACGTCTTTGAGCATTTATCTGGGTAAAGGGGGGTTTGATGCACATGTTTGGGTAATTTGATTATTGGACGTGATTGACATTACTATGATCCCTGTGACTTATGAGCACATGGAGGGCGTACTTCTTGTTGCTACAGGACCATGCTCGATGGATAGGTACATATGGGGAGATGATTAGCTCCCACCTCCATGGGGCTAAAATCCCACCAGATGGATGTTGTGACCCCATCYAGGGGCAAAGAGACACCAGAGGATGGCACCAGGAAAAAAGAAGAAYGTTTCTTCCAAGACACTCTGGCAGGCCTGGACCCATGGGGGTCTTGCCCTTCCACCATGACGTTGGCCCTTGAAGGCCCTTGACGTCATCATACTGAGCCTTGAAGTCATCCAGTTAGGGTTTTGGCATGAGGACGGCTTGGTTGGCACGTGTGGCAGCTTCTGAGGCCTAGCATTCCATGATGGGGCTTAACGTCACCTTAAGAGGGGCATGACGTCATCCCTAAAGATAAACAAGGGTTTTAAATTGTTGATTTTATGTAAAAAATGGATTTTTGATGTAAACTGACCATGTCGGCCTTTTGTAACCTAAAAGACAATTAAAGGTCATTGTCATTGTATAAATAAGAGATAAATCTCACTCAAGTAGAGGTCTGAAATTCAGCCTCCCTTAAGTGTTATTGGCTGAAACTAGTGGTGCGCACTTCTTGAAGGAGGCAATTTTTGGTGCATTTTGGTTATTTTCTTATGGAGGATCTTCAACTAGGGTGATTTGCTAGATTATTCTTGAAGTAAGTGAAAATTCTTCATTTCTTTATTGTGAATGAATGCCATGGTTATTTTTACTTGTTTCATGTCTAAGATTATGAAATTGCAAGCTTGAAACTCTAGGGGAATGACATGTGTTACCATCTTTTTTCCCTATAATGTTCCATGTGTTAAAATCTCTTGAAAGGCACCTAATTTGAAGTGAATACTAGAGCCCTACCATTGTAGCACTCTAGTAACCCTACTTCCATTGCCCTATTGCATAATTTCTTACATTTATTCAAGGAAAGAGAAAATCGCTAGGGCCTAACCCATGTTACTTTCTAGCAATTTTCTCTTGGAAAAGGATTTTTGAGGCCTTGGGATACCAACACCTCTCTTGTCCTCTCCATCCCTTAACATATTATTATCATTTGCTATCTTTCCTTTAAGAATTGTTGCTGCCATTAGTGACTCCATTTACCCTAGAAAAGCACTAGACTACCTCTTATAAGTGGTGATTGAGCAAACAAACACTTATACTCTATTCCTTGAAATCTTTACTAACTTTTTCTAACCCTAAATTAGACTAAATCCTAAGCTAACTTGCTGATGTAGCAAAACATTGCTACATCCATCTAAACATACATTAAATTGGCACATTTACCTACATAACTCACACTAGAACCAATCAAAATTCAATTGTGATAATTGCTAGTGAATCTACTAGGTAATTGCTAGTTTGTGTATGGTTTTCTTGTACTTTTGACCATTTAAACTTCTTGTTACAAAAGATAGCTACAGCCATCTAACTGCAGCAAAATCTCTGCAAAAGTGACATTAAAAGCTAGCCTATCATTGTCAATTTTGCTTGTGACAATTTACTATCAATTTGCCTAGTTAAAGTCACTTTTTATTGTCTGTTTTAAGCAATTTCAAGGCTTGAATCTTGTGGCTGTTATAAGATATTAATAGTTGTTATAAACTGATGCATTTCTGCAAATTCATAATCAACTAGCTTATTTTACGAAGGTTTATTGTCTTATGAAGTACTAACAATCATCTGGTACTTGGAAAGTGCCCTGTTTGCCTTGTTGTCTTGTTTTGGGCAGATACACAATACTATTCATTTTCTTCATCCTTAAGACATAAAAGAAACCTCTGATTAGAGTGATCTGTGAGAGAGGAAGGGTTTCCTTGTGACTATTTGTCTTAGCCTTCTCAAACCCCCTAGGTCACCGGGGACGTCTCCCCTGGGGTAGCTTAAACATACTCCTAAATAGAAAGGGATCTCCTATTAAGGTGACAGGGATAGGTTATTCCCAGTTACGCCAATTCTGTACTCACTTGCCTTGGGCTTTTGGGGCAAGTACAAATTGTGAGATAACAAAATCCATTGGGACTCGTAGAGGAGGATTGTACGTCGTGACAGGACAGTCAGTTCAGGCATTGGCTCATGATGCGACTAGCTCCAACGAATTGGGGCACAAAAGACTTGGACATCTTCATTACAAAACACTTCCAGATCTGCAGTAAAAATGAAATTTGTAAAGGATGCATGCTAGGTAAAAATATAAAGAAAGCATTTCCTAGTAGTGACAGCAGAGCTCAGGGCATCTTGGATCTAGTTCATTCTGATGTATGTGGTCCCATGTCATCTCCCTCACTCAATGGTTGTTTGTATTATGTCATTTTTATTGATGATTACTCAAGAAAATGTTGGATATATTTCCTTAAAGCTAAAAGTGACATATTTGATAAATTCAAAGAGTATAAATCCTTTCTTGAAAAGCAGACAGGGAAACACATCATAACCCTTAGAACAAACAATGGAGGAGAGTTTGAATCTCTCCAGTTTGAGGATTTCTGCAAGGAAGCAGGAATGAAGAGACAACTGATCGTGCCATATAACCCTCAGCAAAATGGAGTTGTTGAGAGGAAAAACAGGACAATTTGTGAGGCAGCAAAAGCCATGATGTTTGACCAGGATCTACCAAATTCCTTATGGGCAAAAGCTACCTCCACTGCCATGTATATTCAGAACATGTGTCCACATGCTATCTTGAAGGACAAGACTCCTGAAGAGGTCTTCTCAAGGATCAAACCTGAAGTAGGGCATATAAGGATATTTGGGTGTCCAGTGTATAATCATGTCCCTAAGGAAAAGAGGACAAAGATGGAACCCTCAGGCAAGAAAGGGGTTTTTGTGGGGTACAGTGAGAACTCCAAGGCTTAGGCAAATAGGCAAATAGAGGTAAGCAGAGATGTGACTTTCCATGAGGAAGCCGCATTCATGAAATCCAGAGAGCTTCAGGAGGAATCCGAAGCAGTTCAGTCAGCTTCACCCTCGTCTGAAAATGAAGAGTCAGATGATCAGAGGAAGTAACCTCATGGAGGGCCAAGTGATGAGCCCCTAGAACCTACTGAAGAGTTAAAAAGAACTCTTGAAGAACCTCCAGCCAAAAGGAAGCCAGGGTGGCTTAAAGAAACAGTGCAGGAACCAAAAAGGATGCCCCCAAAGGAACTTTTAGGGAAAGTAAGAGGCCTCACAGGTTTGGAGGCTATGTTGCACTAATGAGCAGCATCAGTGATGTCGAACCTTCTTCATTTGAAGAAGCAGATAAATTACAAGTATGGAAGGATGCCATGCTTGAGGAATACAGGTCAATTCTAAAGAAAATGTTTGGGACATTGTGTCGAGGCCAAAGGACAAATCAGTGGTCTCTTCCAAATGAATCTATAAAATCAAACATGCAGCTATTGGGAATGTGGAAAAGTTCAAAGAAAGATTTGTAGCCAGAGGCTTCACTCAAAAAGAAGGAATCGACTACGAAGAGACTTTTGGCCCTGTAGCCAGGTATACCTCCATTCGAATTATTATTGCATTAGCTTCTGTTCTTGGTTGGAAGCTACATCATATGGATGTAAAAACAACATTCTTGAATGGAAAGATTGAACAGGAGGTCTTTGTGGAACAACCAAATGATTTTGTACTGCATAACAAAGGCACACATGTATCCAATCTAAGGAAGGCCTTGTATGGTCTTAAGCAGGCTCCCAGAGTTTGGTATGACAAGATTGATGGCTTTCTTAAAAGCCTGGGCTTTCAGAAAAGTGATGTTGATGTGAATCTGTACTTCAAGGTAAGAGGGAACCAACCTGTTATACTAATCATGTATGTTGATGATTTCTTTCTAACAGGAGATGAAGGGCTAATAGCTTGGTGTAAGAGGGAGCTAATATCAGAATTCGAGATGAAAGACTTAGGCATGATGCATTACTTCCTAGGATTGGAAGTGTGGCAAAGACAGGGAGAGATATTTCTAGCCCAAGGAAAATACACAGTGGATGTACTAAAGAGGTTTGGTATGATGGATTGCAAATCCATGTCTACTCCAATGGTTACCAACCTAAGGAAGCTGCATGATTCTGATTTAGGTTTAGATTTGGTGGATCCCACCATGTATAGACAGTTGATTGAATCATTGATGTACATGATCCACACCAGGCCAGATATATGCTATGTAGTGATTGCAATGAGTCAGTTCATGACTGAACCGAGACAGAGACATTGAGTGGCAGCAAAGCACATCTTGAGATATCTCAGAGGGACCATTACCTATGGTCTGAAATATACATCTAGTGGTGGTCTATTTTTACATGGGTATGCAGATGTTGACTGGGCAGGAAGCCCAATGGATCGGAAGAGTATTTCCGGATACTGCTTCTGTTTAGGATCCGCTATGATCTCTTGGACAAGTCGAAAACAGAGATCCATTACATAGAGAACAGCAGAGGATGAGTACATTGCAACAAGTGATACTAGCAAGGAAGCAGTATGGATCAGAAAATTGGTTTCTGGGTTGTTTGGTGACAAGCTCAAGACGACGGTGGTTCACTATAACAATCAAAGTTGCAAAAAACTGACTGAGAAATCGGTATTTCACGACAGGTCAAAACATATTGACATGAAGTGCCACTACATCCGAGACTCGGTCCAGAGAAAAATTGTAATGTTTCAGTACATAGCCACGCGCGAGGAGGTAGTTGATATCCTGACCAAGCCTCTGACCTCGAGAAAGTTTGTGCAGCTGAGAGGCAAGCTTGGTGTGGCTAAAAACGACTCCCTCGCTGAGAAGAAGTGTTAAATTTCGCAGCATCGACAACATTCTCCAATGAGAGGCCATATGGGCCACCCTGAGGCTAGCTAGGCAGATTTAGAGAATCAAGCAGTCTTGTGAGGTATTCACAAAAGCCAGGGGAAACATACAACCTATGTGAGTCAAACCAAAAGTCAAGACGAAGGAGATGATATGTAAGTCTAATGCAACAGTCAGGGGGAACGTACAACCTCTGTGAGCATAGACAATCTAGTGCAAAAGTCAGCGGGAACACACAACCTTTGTGAGCATAGACAGACTAGTGTAAAAGGCAAGGGAATGTACAACCTCTGTGAACCTAGTCAAGCCTTGTGAGCCATGAGCAAAAGTCAAGGCATCTAGCAAAAGTTAGGTAGAATATAAAATTCCTATGAGCTAGAAACAAACGATATTCCTAATATTGCAAATGATATAAATGTATTGACCTAGTGCGTTGGCACGTGTAACATTATCCACCATGAAGAGAAATTTGAAAGTCCATGTAAAGAGTCGAGTTTTAGAAGTCAAAGTTGCATGTCTAGGTCAAAGTCAAAGTTGTCAAGTTGACGCATGTTGCATGTTGCATGTATGACATGCATTGCATGCATGTCTAGTTGCATGTTGCATGCATGCATCACATGTGCATGCTAAATTAGTACGCATGCATGCCAAGTCAAGGGTGAGTTGTAACTGAAGTCTCAAGTCTAGTTCTATTTTCGAACTAAAGTGTGAAGCTGAGTTATGTCAAGCATGCTTTCATACCTCTAATTTGATCCCTCTCCTCTTCTCCTCTTCACTCCTTTATAAGCAGAGGTGGACCCCTCTCTTCTACACAATTGTGATGCAGGGCAGGGGTGAAGGAATAGAGGCACGTTTCAGTGCACAATAGAGGCAGCAATATCAGTGCTAAACAGAGGCGCGTATCAGCACTATAGAGGCAGCAATACCAGTGCTAAACAGAGGCACATATCAGTCCTATAGAGGCAGCAATACCAGTAATAAACGGAGGCACATATCAGTCCAATAGAGGCAGCAATAACAGCCCCTATCAGAGCTGATATATCAATCCATAAGAGGCAGCGTATCTCAGTCTTTGAAGGCAACTCGGATACATCTTCAGTGTTGGCCTGTAACAGAAGTTTAGATATCAGCAAGGTCTCTTAATTACACAATCAGGTCAGAGTCAATTTGGAAAGCTCTTTAACAGCAGAGTATTCATGGTGGATATTTGTAAGTGATCTTACATTATTAATGCAATAAAGGAATATCGTTTGTTGGGGTTTTTCTCCCTGTACAGGGTTTCCCCAGGGTATATGTGTTGTTGATGTGCATGCTTACGTATCTACAGGATTATTGCTATTCAATTATGATTCTATATTGTTGAAATGTATTAAGCTGGAATCAAAGTGTTGAAGAAAATAAAGAAATAATCCGCATAAGAAATCAAGCTCATAATTTTACAGTTAGAAATTCAAGGGTAAACTAGAAACAGAAATAACCTTTCAATTTTATTTACTACAGTAGATATAGATCAGCAATAAATTCAAAAATTTCTGAAGTAAACTAATCACAAAAATAATATGATGGATCTGAACATTACTAAAGCAAACAAATCTGAACTATATCTGAACATTAACTTGAACAAAGAACAGATCTGAACATTAGCAAAACAGATCTGAGCATTACCTTAGCCAAAAACAAAGAATAGATTTACCTGATGTACTTATTGCTGTCCTCTTTTTTGTATGCTTAGAAAAAGTTATAATGGTCATGGATCAAACCATCAGGGGTAGATCTCATCAAGATCTATGTGAACAATTTTTGCCAAGTAGAACTTTAGGTAGATAAGAAAACCAACCAACAAACCACTAGCAGCCTTTAACAAAAAATCTGTCCAAGAGAAGGGACTGCTACAACAAAAAACAAATGTAAGGTTGTCTCAACAAAAACCCTAAAGGTTGTAGGTACCATGCACAGGTGACAGCAGCAGTATCAAAATTATCAGCAGCAGACAAGAAAAGATATCAGCAGCAACTGAAAGAGGGAAGACACCATCAAGGGAGGTGGTGGCAAGCTGGAGAGGAGGAGAGGAGGGGGGTCGCAGCCCTAAACTGGAAAGGGACTGCCCAAGAGGAGGGCCGCACCGTTATAGACAGCAAGAGGAGAGGGCCACATCACTTAGACAGCAAGAGGAGAGGGCCAAGAAAGGGCCGCACCATTTAGACAGCAAGAGTAGAGGGCCGCATCACTTAGACAGCAAGAGGAGAGGGCCACACCACTAAGACAACAAGAGGAGACCAGATCCAAGGCAGTCATACCCTACACCAGCACAAGAAAACTGATCCAAAGGAGATTGCACCACTATGCGAATCAAAACAAGAGAGCCGCAACAAAATTTCAGACCAAGAAGGTTTTGGAGGAAGTGAGAATGAGTGAGTGGGAGAGGAGAAGAGGTCTCCTTTTATAGTTTAGATAGGGGGTTAGGGTTAATTAAATTAACCCTAACATTAGGGTTAAATTAAAACCCCAACAATAAAACAAATTAAAAATAATTAATATTTTAATTATAAAATATTAATAAGAAAGTCAACAAGTCAAGGTGACTAGAAAAGACCAACACCACATAAATATTAAGAAGGACGTGGCTGAAGCAAAGGGATGCAACAAGACAAAGTCAAAGGGGTCTTCTTCAATGGCAAGATGTCCACATATGTCTCATGATAACTTATAAGCTTTTATCATCCCGGCATAAGAGGAAGGTCACTGATGTGATCATGTCCTTCTTCTTAACTGCTTCTAGGTCTCATGGACCATCCAAGGAGAGAACAAGATCACACATCATCTCGTCTTGGTATTTAACCAAGAGTTGTCTGGTTCCAGACCAGGATACCCCAGAACACATCTGGGGGGCCTAGATCACAACTAGGGTCTTATCCACCAAGGTACACAACCAAGGATCAATCCAAGCACCGAGCAAGGATTCCCTGGAACACATCGAGGGGCCCTAGAGGCTAGAACACATCTAGGGACTTACATCATCAAATTGTTTGGTCCTTGACCAAGAACCCGAGCAATACACTGGGGGCCCTCACTAGGGTCTTTTGTCGTGGATCTAACTGCTTGGTCCCAGACCAAGAACCCTAGGAGTGTACTGGGGGCCTTAGATCTCAGCTACGGTCTTTGCCATCCTCCCAAAGAATGGCTCTTGCAGCTGCTTGAATTTAACACTTTTACCACTGGATTTTTCCAAATGACCCTCGTCCAAAGAAAGAAAGATAAAAGGTAACAATGATTAGAAGTAATAACTAGAAATATACAATATAGTACATTACCACTTTTCTCCTACTAAATCTCATCACTACTTGAAGGTTAACTTTGCCATCCTCCCAAAGAATGGCTCTTGCAGCTGCTTGAATTTAACACTTTTACCACTGGATTTTTCCAAATGACCCTCGTCCAAAGAAAGAAAGATAAAAGGTAACAATGATTAGAAGTAATAACTAGAAATATACAATATAGTACATTACCACTTTTCTCCTACTAAATCTCATCACTACTTGAAGGTTAACATGATTTTCAACAGCCATGTTTGCATGTCCACTTCACCTCCAAAATCATACTATGAGAACTTCATCTACTAATTGAAGGTGGGTCTATAAGAGTTGTGTGAGTTCATCAACTTAGGAGGGGTGTCACCTCTTGTTCCCCGGGAGTTTACATCCTCCTCTAAGATTTTAAGATTGTGAAGTGAGGTATCTATCTCCGAGTCCATCGCCCTCTTTCCTACAATTTGCATATTTTGCATCATTTTTGTAGCAAACTCTCTAAGGCTTATATCCAGATCTCCCTTAGTCACATAATGGGATTTCCTCATCAACAATTTTGGAGACCATAGGCTCTCATTGAAAAACAAGAGTGAAACTCCATTCATGCTCTAATAGCAACTTGCAATGTTATTGTACCCAAAATGGAATGACCACTACCACTATAGAAGTAACCAAAATAGTAAGCTAAGATTAACAAAAAATAAAGAGCCGAAGGAAAAAATGAAACGAAATTTGTAATAATGTCCATTAGAGACCAAACTAGGTCAAAAGAACTAGATGTTGATTTTTCATTAGCTAGGTTAAGCATGAAGTTCATTCCATTTTTGCATTTCACTTAACCATAAACAATAATGTTGCAGCAACCAAGATTACAAGAAGAAACACCATGCACAAGAACACAAGAAGTATCTTGGGAAACCCTTATCAACAAGGGAAGAAAACCCAGCCAAATCCATTGCTATATTCTTCAAGAGAAAGACCTTCACCACCAATAAGACCTAGCACACAAGAGGGTGCTCAAACCCTAGAAGACTAGCGCCCAAGAGAGATGCGCACTTTTCCCAAGTAGGTGTACTTGCTGAAATTTCCAAATTCATGTGTAAGGTATGATTCCTCAATGGGGAATTTACCTTTACTTATACTAAATTGAACCTGTCAACAAAAGTGTCTATTGGCACAACAGGGCCAACCTCACTAGCTTATAATATAATTAATATTATCTAGATTAATTATCTTTTACATTAATTACTAGTCACATTAAGGTGGGGCCGACCTGTACTGTTTACATTACAATTAGGGTTACAGGCAGGTTTGACTCTTGAAAAATATAGCAAGGGATCTGATACACCCACTAGTGCTCATCCACTAGGGGCACATCCATAGGGATGTCCATATCTCTGGCTCACTGCATTACACAGAAGAATCAGCTCTTCACACGTTCACCTGTGCTCGTCCACGAGCACGTCCACTCAACGGATCTTCTTTCCCACTGTCTCACACATGAGAATCATCTAAGTTTCTCGTCAACTATGTTGCTCAGAGGAGGCTAATACATCATCTTCATTTCTATTCTCATGACGATGCACCCAGCACTTTGGGATTTCACACATTCACCTTGTGCTCAGCCACAGGCACGTCTAACTCAGCAGATCGTCTTTTCCCACTGGAGAATCATCTGGAGTTCTTCTCAACTCTCTGAATGGAGGAGGTCATCTCTACGTTCCAGTTCTGTCTCAGATTGGAACCATGTACCCTTCTTAGGGGCTTTCTCTCAGGTTTGTAAGCTGGAGAAAGACTCACATAGCTGCAATGATCCACATCTCATAGGTTTGTAAGCTGGAGAATCTCTCACATAGCTGCAATCATCAACACTAGAGACTATATCCATCATGAGAAGCACATAAATTAGAGGGGGTACAAGAAGCTCCTTAAAATGAGAAATGAAATAAAGAAAAATAGTATAGCAACAAAAAATGAAACAATATAACCTTAACATACAAGTAGGTTATCCTAAGGAGGGAACCCTAGAAAGTGAAGGACAACTTGTGAATCAAAAAAGTATGGATAGAAGTGCCACTACAACTAGGAGAAGAGGGAGCTAGCCCTATCACTCCTCTAAATCAATAATGTGTTTTCCTAAACCCAATGTTAGTCGAATAATGTGCTCAGGAGAGTGGCTCGGGCCGATTGAGCCCCTGGGAGTATTCATGGGTAGCACCAACCTACTACCCCATAGCATGCAAAGGGAGGGTCACTCCTAACATCTAAGGAAGAGAAAATAGTGGAGGCACTTGCACCTACAAATCCTAATAATGGAGGAAGACTTTTCCAAGTAAACACGTTGCTTGTGTTGTTAAAATGAAAAGAGACTAGAAATGAGAGTTGCAGTATTACCCTCCAATATACCCAATGTAATGAAATGTAATAAAGGCATGTTTCATAAGTGGCTTTAATATTTAATTATGATAGGAATTAGTTTAATAGATGTAACTAAGAAAAGGCAGTTAGGTTATACAACTGCATACTAGCCAAATAAAAGAAAACCATTGCCAATGTATTCAATGACTCCACCCTTAATAAAATTCTTGGTTTCGTATCTTTTGTTTCTATTTCGTGTATGATGAATAGTCAATTTCATAACATGGTATCAAAGCGATATCTAACCCTGGGAGCTTTGAAAGAAATTCAAGGTTATTTCAAAGAGCATGTCTTAACTCATATCAAGGAGTGTCATCATAAAGATAGAGAATCGCGACCCAAAAAAATGGTTTTGTGGAATTGGTCATTGTCAAAAGAATGTAGACAAGGAAAAGAGTTGTCGTCCAATACAAATTGTGAACCATCATGCCTATCAGTGACAGCTGCCAAAATAGTAAATAAAACCACTGTAGTTTCCACACCTATCAATCATAGCTGTCGGAAGAATGAAGAATGTCACCATTAAAAAATGTCCTTGGTCCATATTAAATTCAGAGGGTGCCTCCACTCTATGTGCCCAGGAGACCTAGCCCAAGTTTACCACCAACAAAGAGCAAGACTATTACAGCCCAGAAATCTGGGTATACCCTAAGTCACCCAATGATAGAGAGCACAGATTTTGACAGTCCAACAGCATTTGAAAGGTATTCTTTAGTTCTGAAATTTCAAAAAAAAAACACAATCTCTATTTCCAAACACAAACAAAGTTTTTTTGAGTTTTCAGAATGGAAATCCTTCTAGAAACATTCAATGGATGTAACTTTCATACATGGAAAGTGAAGATTCAAATCCATCTAATGCGTAAAAATATATGGAACAATCAAAGCCACTGAAGCAAAACCTACGCAGCCTAATAAATTGATTAAGAGGAAACAGAAAGATAATAATGCCAAGTCAATCATTGCCCTTGCTCTTTCAGATTCCAAATTATATCATGTTCATCTAGACAGATTTTTTAAAGAAATCTAGGAGGAATTACAAAAGGTGTTTGGTGCAAAAGTTATAAATGCAAAATTTTCTTTAAAATTACAACTCTTTAGATTCAAAATTGCTGTTGAAACTACTAGTCCAGCCATATAAATGATTTGAAGTCACTTATAAGACAGTGAACAAAAGTTTGTGCAAAAGTAGAAGAAGAAGATGCAAAAGCCATGTAAAATAGTTTACCTCCAACTTATAACAATGCTATTTTTACATTAAGTGAAATGTCTTCACAGTCCTTAGATGATATGATATTATCTCTTTCAGAAAAAGATGAAAGACTAAATGGAAGAGATTCAAAAAGTGTTCTCCATCTAGAAAATCCATTACTTACTAGAAATCAAATGAGAAAAAAAACAGGGAAACAAATAGTTAAAGAAGATCTTGGGCACTATTATTACAGAAAAACAGGGCACACAACATGGAATTGTAAAGTTTGAGCCAATGATCTTCTAAAAGGGAATGTTAAAGACAAAGAAAAGCAGAATATAGCCTTGAGAATAGAAAAAATCACAATTGAAGAATCATTCGCGATTGAATAGGATGTTGAGAAGTGTTGCAATGGAACAGAGGGGGATTACTTGTTTTGAGTGGTCGAATCTTTGATGCAATAGGGAATCAATGAAAGTTTAACTCAGCATGCATTGTTGTCCATAATTCGGGAATTCAGAAAATTCAATAATTCGGAAGTTTGGGAATTTGAGAACTATGGAATTTAGGAAAATTCAGGAATTCGTCTATTTAAGGAATTCAAGAACTTGGGAATTTAAAATTTGGGAATCCAGGAATTTCACCCTCGCAAGGGTGAGGACACAACATGATGGAGTACCTAAAAGGTTCCAAATCTATAGAGGAGAGAAGATACTTGAGAAAAAGTTTTTCTTGTTGTCAATCAAACTTTAATAGTTAGAATTGTAGCAATAAGTGGGGGTATTGGAGAATAACACTCTAATAGACATAATGTAATGAAATGTAATAAAACTGTTGAATTTTTATTGCTAGACTAACTGCAGTAAATAATTCGGACCTCAAGAAGAATAACCAAGCACAGACAACACAAAAATGGATCTGCTCGTTTAACCATAGGTAATGCTCCTTCATTACCACCCAACCATAGGCATCCTCAAGTGCCACCCAAGAACAGAGCAGGAGACCTGCTACAGAAAGATATGCAAGAGAAATTCACCCAAATACAGAGATAGATGCTATTACTGTAAAGCCTCAGATCAGGCCGAATTATGCTGCCTCGGACTAGTATTCCTGTGGCTGCCTCAGATGTGTTAGGAGGGCGAGTTGTGTTACAAATGAGGATGGCTCACACATTTGTATATTAGTTCATTACAGCGAAGGGACACACCTTTTCACTTTCACAATAGAGCCGACTTGTGCAACTTGCATGTTAATTTGTCTTTACATAATAGGGCCTGTTATCCATCAAAGTTGCACTAAGATGGACTTCCAGCGAGCCGCCAAAGTTTGAACATCTTTTGTTCAAAATTCAGAGTTCAGAAGTTCAGTCGGTCGTAAGGACCACCTTTTCTCTTTACATTTCCATAAAAAATTGTAATAAGAGGTGTTTGCATGATGAATTTGTAAAAGGTCTTAGCCACCTTAAGTCCTAAGCGCGAGTTATACTCTGGAGTGTTTTCTCACTTACTAATTATATTTTGCCGTTTTCAGGCAATTTATAATTTATGAGTTTTTTCACTCAATTCCTCCAGAGCTGGAGTATATGCCCATGGTTAGGCTTGAGCATGGATCTAAGCCTAGTGTCTGATGTATATTACCATGC
>SNQJ01S0005785.1:233387-250388 GCA_010110895.2 Picea sitchensis
ATGTTTAAAATTTTGAAAAAAATGAATATATTTTGTATTTTTTAATGTTTGTCGTGGTTTTCCGATTTTTTGCCGACTTTTGCCGAAACGATTTTTTCCGGACCCTCGCCGACTTTTTGCCGATGCCGACTTAATCAACATTGGTCAAAATTATGAGAGGGGAGAACTGTTATTTATACAAAAAAGAGGAAAAACCACAACGTAAAGCTTAAGCTACTAATAGATGTGACAAGAGCCTTATTACATACATGTGGTATTTTACGAATATTTATGATACAACCAAGGCCTAGGACTAGAAGATTATTACAAAATCATGCACTTACAAAATAGCTCTTGCTGCCTTGCACTTACAAAATCTAATTCCTGATGAAATTGTTGTTGATGCAGGAGCATCAACAACAAGGTTACGGGTAAGCCAGAAACCCAGGAGGATTATGATGATGATGATGATGATATAGGGGAATAACAGGTACAAGTATGCAGATTCATGACGGAAGAATGGTTGATGAACCATGTACGAGAAAGGGTTTCCTAGAGAACCGGTGGATACAGCAATTGGCAACCCATGTATTATTGTGGATGGCTACTCTTTTATATAGACTTCAGCAATGTTCTTGTATTGAAGGTACAAGATGAAAGAAGACCAAAGAAAATCGAAGTTGAAGACAAAAAGACCACAGAGGCAAAGATGGAGAAGAGACCAGTTTAATGAAGAATACGCATTTAAGGGACATGATGGAATAATTCCTACTTGTAATGATTAATAATATGATTATTGTAATGTAGTAGACTTATTCTAGAAAGTCTACGTAGGAATAAGAGATGGAGAGAATTGAGTGAATATAGGGATGAAGATTGTTGAGAAAATCATGCAGAGATTGTAGAGAGATCATAGGAGATAGTTAGGGAGATATTGTTGGAAATAGTTGAGGAAATAGTTGAACTAATTTCCCAATTATGATGTATTCGTTATGGTCACCTCACATTATATAAAGGGATCATTTGTACTATAGTGTAATATTGGGAAATGATTGTTTAATAAAAATTTCCCCTTCGGAAGTTTTAGATTATATTTGCCGAGGTCTCTTGCTTCGTGTGTATGTATTCCGGTGCATGCTCTCGTTCATCATTTTTGGTATCGGCGCGAAAGGTTCCATCGTTGGCTCATGTGAAAATATTTTGATTTAATTGTTGAGAGCTTAATGGAATTATTCTGCTACTGAAATATAGAGTGTGTGTTGTAGATTTGTGACCTGTTTTTTGAGGTTGGCACTTGTGGAAGGTTTCAAGAAGTGCAGTGGGAAATCCAAACTGAAGAGCAAGTTGCTCATGATGCTCTCATTGTGAATCGCTTAGGCAGATGGTTTTTTGACACCTATGGAAGTTTGTGAACACGTCGAAAAAAATTAAGGTCGATTTTTGGAGGAGTTAATGAAATGGAGTAATCTTCGGATCCATCTGGTGCATGGTCGATTCAAAACTAGTGGATATGCTTTGTTACAAAATGACATTCTGCATATTTTTTTGCAGGCCGCATTCCTCCCTCGACGGTGCATAGTCGACTGGTGCAAGCTTGGAGTAACCGTGCATTGCTTGCTACCTTGGGAAATTGTATCAACCAATCGGCAATGGAGTGTGGAAAGATTGTGATCTTTTGACAAGACTACTCAAGTTTTACACGATTGCAATCAAGGACTTTCCCATGAGGTAAGTGAGTTAGAGACATCATTTTTCTTTGCTTTGAAGAAATATGATGCGGAAGTTGCTAAATTAAGTATGAAGATTGATGTGATGGGAAGAATTTGAGTGTCTTTTATAACTTTATGAATGAATTTGGAGAGAAAGAAGAGCATTTGGACACTGAACAAGATGAGCGCAGAAAACAATGATAGAAAACATAGAGTTGTTGGCCCTTGACCAAGTTTTGAGGAAACATTGGTCATGTTTGACCATTTTTGGGACTTCGACAGGTTAGTCGAAGACGGAGCACCCAGGCGAAGCGGAGATCATGGGATTCCGCCCATTTTGCGGGCTTTTTGGGGCTTTTAGGGTTTATGTAACGGGTATGGGATGTCAGCCCATGGGTTCACCCATGTTCAGGCCCCTTTTTGTAATGTATAAATAAGTAGCTAAGCGATGTAAGAAGTGGTTCTGATCGGCTTTGTGCAAGAACCTGTGAAGGTTGCTAAGTGCGAATAGTTGTGAATGCTTTGTGCATACTGTCTGTAAGACTTGCAAAGCTAAGTGCAAGCGATTGTAGTTGGCTTTGTGCCTTGACCTAACTCGAGGAAGGAGGATCTGGCGAGGTGCGCGCAGATCTCCTGTTCTATACGGAGTTGGCTCTGTAGCTGGGTGCCTGTAAGAAGATTGAAAAAGATTAATAAAGAAGAAGAAGAGTTGGTGGACGTAGCCCCACACTAGGGTGAACCACGTATATCCTGTGTTGATGTGCTTTGTGCAATGTTATTCATGGTGTTTATGCTTTTGTTTGCTTAGTGCATTGTTCTTGATGTATGATAGATAGATCTATGTTTGCTTAGTGCTTTATGATGTGAATGAATGTTAGATCTAAACCGATGCTAAGTGCTTAGAGGTGTTGATCTGTTTATTACAGTGTTGTTCTATATTTAGGGTTAATCTGCGAAGTGAATAAGAATCATAATTAATGCATGTGATTGGCTAAAGCGCTCTATTGAAGTGTGTAATCACAAATATGTATCCCAACTAGGTTGTAGACACTTGAGTCCTGCAACCCCCCCTGCCTCTACCTCGAGTGAGACTTCATCTGCTTCGCAGGTGTTGTCGAAAGGGTCGGTAGTTAGGGTTTTGTTGGTGCGTTGTTGAAGCGTTGAACCCTAGGTCTGCCCCTGTGCCAACAAGAGCCCTCGATATCAAAGCAGGTCATAACAAATGGAGAACCCCACAAATCAAAGCAGTTCATAGCAAATGGAGAACCTTTGAGATCAAAGCAGTAGAAGCTAGAAAGATTTCATGCAGGAAGCAACCAATTGTTATGTGGACAATGACCAAATTTTGCGAGAAATCATCAAGGAAGAAAAACATAGGTAAAAGTTGATAAACATGCATATGAAGAAAACTGTAGAAAAGAACATCAAGAAAAATCATGAGCAAAAGATATCCCTCGTCAACAAGAGAAATAGTGTTTGTTGTTCTACACATCAAACACAATGTGTTTAGAAATTCACAAAATACTAATAAGAAATTGCATGAATCAAAAATCATGTAAGAAATCCATTTTTAAGCAGCGAGTTTAAGATGTAGACCAAACCACAAAAATCATGAGATCAAAAGCGAACCCAATACTTTTCTCGAGATTTTTTAGTGTCGGATAAAGTGGTTTTTGCAAAGCAATGGATTATTTGAAGGCGGGGAAAAATAACACAGAGAGGCACCACTCCACAAAAAATTTGAAGAGATAAGCAAACAATAAAGAGACGTGCCCTAGAAATCCCAACCTAGTGCAAAAGATTGCACCTACAAAAGAACAGCATGCCCTCATAAAAGTGCTACAGAGATTAATGTGGGAAAAAGATGCCCCAACAGCAATGAAAAGATGTGGGTAAAATTTTGGAAGGCAGCATTGCACATGGGTTGCAATCAAAATAAGCAAATTAAAAGCGATACAAAGGCAACTTTCTTTGGAGTTTAGATCGTTTGATTTCCTCACAAGGTGAATGATTTTTAACTTGACTAATTGGAAAAAAATATTTATTGAAGAATTGGGCTAACATTGATTTAGTAGTGTTAGTTTTCCTTTCAAGCATTGGCCATTCTAATATTAAGAAAACATCAACTTTTGATTCATGGAAAATAAAACCAAATGTAAAATTTCAAATAGTGCCAAGAATATTAAACCATGTGTATGATAGGGAGGAAGCCCAAAATGCAGGGATGGCAAAGATGGGCAAAAGAACCCATCCACATTTTATGACACCAAATCCCCTAGAATTTAAATACAAATACCAACAAACATAGAGAAAGAGAAAGAGAGAGAAAGCATGTGTATGATGGGGAAAAAAACCGAAAAGGACATATTGCAGAGACAAGTAGATAATAAGATATGATATATTAATTTTATTAAAGTCCAACAATAAGTAGATCAATGGGACTTTAAAAGACATCCAATGTCAAGATAAAGTGGAAACGTAAAGCAACTCCTAATAACACCACTAACAAACATAGATAGAAATCTAAGAGGCTACCTAAAAGAATATGTACAGGGCATCTGAAGATAAAAATTAAGAATACTAAAACCAAATGACTCTATGCTCAGTACAAAAAGAGAGGATGTCAAGGCCTATAGGTTGTAGATGTAGCGAGAAGTCTCTAGATAGAGGGGCTGAGAAAATGATGGTCATTGACTAATGAATAGCAAACGCAATGTTCTACCTTCAAGACAAGGGCGATTTCAATCCACCCAAATATCATGATTGCCAAATGAACAACGAGAGCAATGGTCTACCTTCGACGTGAGGATGACTACAATCCAAGGCTTTGGAGAAACAGTTAAAGAGACAACACATAACCAAGTGGTTTTTCTAGAAAATAGACGAGTATTGTGATTGATCACTCGGGAAACCCCGTGGATAAGAGATGACCCATATGCGGTCTATAGATTTTACAATCTTGAGTTGTGCTTCTCCATGTAAAAGACTCAAATTGTAAAAGTTTTGAGTCTTGTTTTAAGGGCAGTTATAAGGTGACAATGTAACTTTTAGAAAAGAGTATAATACAAATATAAAATATATTTTAGTGTAATATGAGTCACTTTATTTATGTAACATGTGCCCAAGAAAATATTATAAGATAAAGTTTGGGGGGTTAGGTGGTTACACCACCATAACCAACTTAGGGTGATATATATTGATATATGGAGGAATGAGTAACTTGAGAGAGTGGTATACATATAATCTTGGGTAGCCTACCTTGGGTTCTTGTTATCGCACAATCTGTAGTATGGGCAAACCCAACCCAACCCAACCCACTGTCACCTTAGATAAACACTCCCCTCACTTTAGTGATGATGAAATCACCACAAGGGGGGAATACTAGGTGACCCTAAAGGATTGAGATGGAAAGTGAAAGTGTATGAGAGGTGCCCCTATAGGTCAAAGTCAAATGTGGAGAGGAGGCTTGAGAAAGAGTCTCGTGAGAAGGAAATTGGTTGCCAAAGGTGAGGTACCTACAAAACAATGTTAGCCCTGCCCAGAACAAGACAATATATAGTAGATGATGCCTCAAAATGAAAGGGGATTCAGTAAGGAAATATATATATATCAGCAATAAATGATAATAAGAGCTGCAAATTTAACCACCAAAATCAAGTACAAGATGTTGGAAACAAAGCTACCAACAACTAGATAATCTTCCAATGATTAAAGCAAGACTTGGATGGTGATTCAAGGGTTGTTATTTAGTGTTATCAGCAAGATTTCTAACAGCGTTATGGTTGTATCAAACAATTGCTACAGCAGCAAGTTCTAGCCACTAGAATCAACAAGTAAACCACCGCAATGATAGCTAATAACTAGTAGATTAATTATGGCAGCTTGCAAGTAAAATTTAGTAGTAGAAAAGTAAGTAAACAATGAGATGAATATGAGTTTGATGCAACCCTATTGGCTGTAGCATTAGGTTTATAACAGCAATGAGATTACTTGGCTAATCAAGACGCCCCTAGGGCACAAGAAAGCTTATAGCATGTAGAATTAATTCCAACTTGAACAATTGCAATATCTCAAGAAATCACATATAGCAATGCATGAATATTCAATCTCCAATGCAAGTAGACTAGTGCCTTATCTATTGGGTTATGGAGTCTCTTGTGTATGAGCTAGGATTTATTACTTCTCTAAGGGTGTAAGCCTTTTTACTCCCTAGAGCAAACAAACCCTAGCAAGGTAAATATACAAGGGTGTGAGCCCTTTTACTCCTTGTAGCAACCTTTGCAAAGTAGCTTTTCCAACGACAATTAAAATAGATCTTGATGGAGGGTGTATGCCCTTATACTCCTCCAAGGAGTTAAACAAAGTATCCTTGAAACAAGAAGAAACAACACAATTATGCAGAAATTCCTTACCAATTCCAAGAGATAGTATGAAAAACCCTTCTTTATCAAGAACATTCCATCAAATCACCAAGAAAATGAGCATCAAGAGATAGCGCTAGCCTTCCTTCCGATAGACAAGTAAAAAGCATCTACAATACACCAAGAGAGAGATAGAGTGATTTTCCCAAGTACGGCGAAAATTTCAGCCAGGAGAGTATGTAATTCTCAAATCCATGATGACAAAATGAGAGTGGAATGACCTTTATTTCTATGACGTCATCCAACCCTAATTTGTCCACTTTACAAGTCAACATCAAAATAAAAGAGGGTCGACCCTCCAATTTGTCTTTACACTTTACAAAAATGAAATAACATTAAATTAAAAGCCCCTAAGGGGAGACGTCATGCCCTAAAGGGTGACGTTAGGTCTCCAAGAGAGACGTTGAGCCTCCATGAGCAAGTCGTTGGGCCTCCAAATGCCATGTCACCTTGTAAAGTGCTAGGGTGACAAGAAATGCATCTCTCTCCATCAAATCACATCACATCACCACCATGACCATCAATTCTTGTCAAAACCCCATCAAGAAAGGTGACATCAAGGGCAAGGGTATGACGTCCTAGGCCTCCCAAGGCCAACGTTGAGGTGAAAGGGGCATGTTATCCCCCACTTTTAGGGATAACTGGGAGATTATGTCTCGAGGCCCACAAGTCCTAGACATGGAGTANGATTAGCTTCTTGAAAGAAAAAGCAATAAAGAAATAAGAATAAAAGGCATGAATGGGCTTGGAAACATTTGCATCCAGGACAGGTGCAGCTCGCCTTCTACAAAGGCACCCACAGGTAAGCCTTGCATTTCCCTGCTATCACTACAGCCCTTATCAAGACATCTCGTATCCACCTCACCCATCTAACATGACTTGGATTTGATCTCTTCCAAAAACATCCCATTTCCAGTGGACACTAGCACAAAAGGCCGCCCTGTCTCTTCTTCCAAACTTGCCTTGCAGATTTGTATAATGTCTTTGAGCACTAGACTGGGTAGAAGGGGTTTTATGCACATGTTTAATAAAATTGATGATTGGATGTGATTGACATTCCTATGATCCCTATGACTTATTAGCCCATGGAGGGTGTATCTGTTGATGTGCAGGATCATAGCCGACAAACAGGTACCATATTGGACAGGTACACATGGGAAGATGATTAGTTCGGACCTCCATGGGGCTGAAGAGCCCACCAGATGGATGTTGAGACCCCAGCAGGGGGCAGATACAGGACATAGGGGTTTGCACCGGAGAAAAGGAGGAAGTTCCATAGAGGCACCCTGGCAGAGCCTTACCTAGGGGGGTTGTGCCCTCTCCACTGGGACATTGTCCTTGGAAAGCCCATGACGTCACCCAGCATGCCCATGACGTCATCCAGCTTTATGAACGTCTTAGGGAGGCGGTTATGGCAGTGTGGCACGTGTGGCAGCTTGGAGAGGCCCAAGGAGGGCTAACGTTTTGCTCTAGGAGGCCTATGCCGCCCTAAAAAGGGCTAATGTCACCCTAGAAAGGGGATGACATCTCACCTTTGCTTGATTAGGGTTTTAATTTATGACATTTATTGTAAAACAGTGTTATTTGGTATTTTGGCCTTGTCGGCCTTTTGGTGACCTAAATTAAAATAAGGTCACTTGCTATTGTATAAATAGAGAGCTAAAACTCTCTAATTTTCATCATCTTTCACTCACCACTTGGTGAGGTCTGAAATTTGCACCCTCTTCTAGGGTTTTGGCTGAAATTTTAAGGTGCACTTGTTGAAGGAGGCTTGTTTTGGTTATTTTTTGTCATTTCTCTTGGTGGAAGGTTTACAACTAGGGTTTGGCTACATGAATTCTTAGTTAATGCAAGTGAATTTCTGCAACACTTCTTTATTGAATGGTTATGGTATTGTTTACTTGCATTTGTTATTATAATTTGTTGGATTAAACCCTAGGTGACAAGCATATGTTGGTGTCCTTGTCTCATGTCCCTACTAAGTTAAAGAGCCATTTGATTTTGTTGAAGTTAGTTAGAGCCTTGCCATAGCAACACTCTAATCCTATTCTTCTAGCCTAGCGGTTTTTAATCTTATCTTTGAGCCAAGGAAGGAGAAAACGCAGTAAGGCCTGGGGTTTCTACACCTTAGTGAGACGTTTTCCCTAGGGTTTGATTGATGAAGCCTTGCCTTAGCAACACTTCATCATCAAACTCTCTTGTCCTTAGCCATAGCATCTATCACTCAAGCTAGTCGTTTTATTCTTGTCAATGAGTTGAAGAAGGAGGAGAAAGCACCAAGGCCTGGGGTTTCTACACCTTAGTGAGCCTTTCTCCCCTAGGGTTTCATTGTTGAGGCCTTGCTTTAGCAACACCTCAACATTTAACCCTCTTGTCTTCAGCCATATCATTTCTTGCTCAAGCTAGCCATTTAAATTTGTCTTGAGCTAGAGAAGGAGGAAGACGCACTAAGGCCTAGGTCATCTACACCTTAGTGAGTCGTCTCCCCTAGGGTTTGACTTGTTGAAGCCTTGCTTTAGCAACACTTTGACATCAAACCCTCTTATCTCTAGCCCTATCACTATTATCACGGCCCTTCAACATTTGTAGCCCTTTTTTACTCTATTTTCCCTAATAAAGCACTGATCTAAGACCTCCATTGTTTGAGTACCTTGGTCACAACTTCAAACAACCAAATACTTTGAACAACTACTAATCCTTCTAACCCTAGCCTAGACTAACAATCACTAACCCTATTGTTGTGGTCATCTATTCATGCTATAAACATCTCTATGCAGCATTTATTTTATCTTTAATACAATTGAATGATTGGCTAAGGCATTGTTTCTAGTGTTGATATTGTTACATTGATTGCCATTAGCATTCATTGTGAAGTGACATATTATAATCATTGCCATTATACATCGTTGACTTGCTTCATTAATATTTGTTTATCAATTGCTTTATATCAGAAGTCCATAATTATATGAAGTACTAACCAGCAAGTAAGCCTGCACATGTAGTTTCATTGTTGCTTTGTCTCGGGCAGGTACACTTCCTTGGTTATTACTTATCTTTATTGGCTGATTAGTCGGGACTTTCTAATCGGTGGTGACTTGTGAGGGGGAAATTATCACTTAACCTTTTAAGCTCTTGCGTTCTCAAAACCCCAGGTCACCGGAGACATCTCCCCTGGGCCTTACTTCCCTAAACAAAAAGAGCTATTCCATTGAGGTGGCAGTGGTGGGATAGTCTCAGTTACGCCAGTTTGCCCTCCTTTCATCCGTCTTTTACCTTAACTACAAACTGTGCGATAACATGGCCACAATGTGATCATCTCATGTTGTCCAAGTGCCTCCAAAGGCAACATTCATATTCCCAAGTGTGCAATGAGAGGGGGCGCATCATCCAACCTGTCGGCTTCAAGCCCTGATGAAGGTCCAAGTGACCTTGCGCCTCAATGAAAAATATTTCACCTAGCAGGGTCCTGCAAAAACCAATAAGTATGCCCTCAAAGGGTCCATAAGTCACATGTATCATGCCAAGTAAACCATATTTAATTAAAGAACCACCCAAACATGTGCATCAAGTCCCCCCTTTTCAAAATAAACAAATACTCAAAGACCCTATACAACTTGCCAAATTTAAGTATGGGAGGGTTGTCACGGTGCCCTATTGGGTAGATCATTCACCAGGTCAAGGAGTGTTTCCCAAGAAAACCCTCTCTAAGACATGTAAGAGAGTATGAAGTGGATGGGGGTGTGGCATTTGGGCTTGGGGTCTCTTGACATAGAAGGGCTCATATTGTCTCATTTATGGGTGCCTTTGTAGAGGGTGTGTCGCATCGTCATTTTCAATGCAACCTTTTTCCAAGCCCTTTTATTTGCCATTAATTGATTAAGGTCCGAACATTGAGTACTATATGCAAGGGAAAGTAAAGAGTATCGCAATGCCACTTCAAGCTAGGATCACATTGAGTGCCATGTGCAAGGAAAGTAAAAGACACCACAAATACATTCCCTCAACAAGCAGGACATTTAGTTATGTGTTTTATTTTACAGGTCCTTGAATTTTGTGGAGAAGCATTTCATTGCTCTCAAGACCTTAGGGAGAGCATCCGGAGGATAATTTATTGACTTTTATCTTTTTCCAGCTACAAGCCTCTGGGCCTTTCCCCCTTCTTCCCATGAAATGAGGTACAAGCCCTTCTTGGGTCAATATGCCCAAAGACACAAAAGATGAGGAAAAGAAAGGGAAGAAGTATGGAGAGTGATAAGTATGTGCGGGAATGGTACGATGACCCTTCAAGGAGACCTCCTCGTAGCAACCCTATTCCTAAGGGTGACCCACTTACTAGGACAATATATCAACCACCAAGGTGAAATGAGGCAAAAGGAATACTTTCCAAGCAAACGTTTTCAAAATCAAGAAAGGACCCTTTGCAACATGTTCAAATGCTTCAATTAGTAAAATGAAACTTACCATGGGACCGGACTTGTTACATCATGAAGCAAGATCTATTGTCCTTTGTGGGCCAAGCTGGTGTGGTGGACGTTGTTGTTATCGGTGAGTGTTGATGTGTGGTAAGATGAAGGGCTTTGTCTGCTCATCTGGCTCAAGGCTCCCATAGGGAGATTGGAGAGATTGGAGAGCTTCCAAGGGAGATTGAACTTTGAAGGTTTCCATTTGTGAGAGCTTGGAAGGGAGATTGAAGGCTACCATAGTCATATTCAACTACCATAGTCTTAAGCCCATTTTTCTTTCTTGTTTTGTTTTAAAAAAAATGCTTGTGTTGTAAACTAGTATATTATACTATGTTGAATATTTGAATGTTTTCTTCTCCTACTCTTTCCCATTTATCCTCCATCATTCTATTACAGGTAGCTAGTTGTTATCAAGGTTCAACATTCATGATGTTGATGTCAATGTGGTATGCCATTTTGGTTCCATTTTTTATTATAATGATGGTGGTGGGAATTTCACGTCGAAATACCCATGATAGTGAGGAAGAAATGGAAGTGGACAGCACATACTAAGGAGAGGAGGAAGGAATGGAAGGGGATGAAGACAATGGAAATGACAATGATGATCATGATCCCCAAAAAGGCAAAGAGAGGTACACACATCTGTGGAAGTATGTCACAAAGCTTAGTGGAGTGAAAGGGGGTGGAACAGGAAAATTTATATGCCACCATTGTCATACAGAATACACAGGTTCCTATACCTGTGTGAGAAAGCATCTATGTACTGGGATGAAAGTAAGAATATAGGAATCAAAGCCTGTGTGAAAATGGATCATGAAGATAGACTCAAATACCAAAGGGAAGATGAGGTAGCACAAAACAAAGCCAAAAAACCAAAGGTTGAACCTGAGAATGCACAAAGAATGTTCATTGGTCGAGACGCATCTGCCCATGGTAGTGCATTCTCGCCTTCGTCATCACGTATAACACTATCAGATTTCCTTGATGGGAGAGAGAGACATCTTGCAGGACTGACAGACATGTACCATGAGTTGAGGAGGCTATATCAAAGCTTCAGAGGCTTCGAGGAGATATGAGACCTCCTGGGAGGATTCCCTTGTTTCAGTGACAGAGGAGGAAGCCAGTCGGAAGGACTAGGATATGGATTTTTCCTTGGTTTCAAGACCAGATGGGAAGTCAGTTGTGACTTCCAAGTTGATCTACAAGATCAAGCATGCTGCAGATGGCAGCATAGAGATGTACAAAGCTTGATTTACGGCCAGAGGATTCACCCAGCAAGAGGGAAAAGATTATGATGAGACACTTTCTCCAGTAGTCAAAAGAAGTCTACATAGAGTAGCCACAAGATACATGAGAAGGAGTCTCGTGTCTGCAGATTGAAGAAGGCTTTGTACGGGCTTAAGCAAGCACCCAACGCAGGATATGTCAGACAATTATTTTGATGAGCTTGGGGATGGTTGCCCCTTGATATTGGATGACCTGTTTCTTATAGGGGATGAGAAGCTCACAGATGGGTGCAAGAGGGAGCTCACTTCAGAGTTCGAAATGAAGGATCTAGGTCTGATGCATTATTTCTTGGGATTGGAGGTGTGGCAGAGGTCAAACGAGATTTTCCTTAGCCAAGAAAAATATATTGTTTGTTGAGATCCTACAGAGATTCGAGATGATGGACTGCAAGTCCATGACCACACCTATGATGACGAATTTGAAGCTCATGAGTGCTTCATCTTCAGATTTGGTGGATCCACTATGTAGAAGCAATTGATCAGATCCTTGATGTACCTGGTTAACACCAGGCCGGACATATGTTTTGTTGTGAACACATTGAGTAGGTACATGGTTGAGCTTAGACATGTACATTGGATAGCTGCAAAACATGTTTTGAGGTACCTACATGGTACAGTTTCATATGGATTGAGATATGTCTCAGATGGAGATGTGAAGTTGCATGGTTATACAGACTCTGACTGGGCAGGGAGTGCAGTGGACCAGAAAAGCACATCCAGATGTTGCTTCAGTTTGGAATCAGGTATGATCTCATGGTTAAGCAGGAAGCAGACGTCAGTGGCACTCGGTACAGCAGAGACAGAGTATATTGCAACTAGTGTTGTAAGTCGTGAAGTAGTGTGGCTACGGAAGCTGCTTGAAGGGATATTTGATCTAGAGTTGGAGCCAACTTTGATACATTGTGCAATCAAAGTTGTGTGAATCTTTCAAAGAATCCTATATTTCATGACAAGTCAAAGCACATAGAGATCAAATATCATGACATCCGAGACATGGTGCAGAGAGGAGTTGTGGAGCTCCGGTACATATCCACAGATGAGAAAATAGTGGACATTCTCACCAAGCCTCTGTCTAGAGTGAAGTATGAGTACTTCAGAGACACGCTTGGCGTGACGCAGAATGTCCACCCTCGTTGAGAGGGAGGTGTGGTGCTTTCTCCTCCAGTCAGCTAACCCCTTTAGCCAAGGGTTTCCTAGATCAGTCATGGGAGGTGACTGAGGGAGTAATGCACAGTCAGGTATTAGTCTTGCTTACGCTATGCGAGGTGGCTAGGTGTGAATGAGACTACCGGGAGAGGAGAAACATCACAGCGTAGTCGTGAGACTATGGCGGTGACTGTGTCACTGGACAGTAGTTGTGTGCTACTACGGTGGTTGTGCACTACTGGCAGTGATTCTGTATCACTAGACAATAGTTGTGTACTACTATAGCAGTGGTTGTGTACCACCGGCGGTGATTATGTATCATTGGACAGTAGTTGTGTACTACTATGGCAGTGGTTGTGTACCACTATGACAGTAGTTGTGTACTACTATAACTTGGCAGCAGTTGTGTTCCATTGGATGGCATTGTAGTAATTGTGTGCTACTAGTTGATTTCCATGGAGACTACTAAACCGCTTGGAAGTAGTTGTGTGCTACTGATTGATTGTAGCATAGTCATAGAGACTATGGCAGATGATTCGAGCTACCGATGGCATGGTAGTAGTTGTGTGCTACTAGTTGATTGCAGAGTAGTCATTGGACTACTAGATGAACACATCGTGGAAAGATACCTCCCAAGCTAAGAGGGAGTGTTGATGTTTTGGTAGCTGCGGGAGGTATTTTCCTCCTCGACAACTTTTCTTAGAGAAGAAGAAGATTCCAAGAAGTTAAAGGAAGACCATTGAACAATTGAAGAACACCCCGAAAAAGAATAAAGGGAAATAGAAGACCACAGAAGAGAAGTCGACCCACAAAAAATAATAATAAAGTGGAAATATAATTTCCAGGAAGAGAAGTCAACCCACAGAAATAATAAAGTAAATTTGAAGACCCAGAATAAAAAGTCAGCCCTTGACTGGCGCCCAGATTAGTATAAATACAAGTATGGGTCAGTTCATTTGTACAGCTACACAGTTCTCCTTTTGCAGTGTGCACTAGGCAGTTGCAACTGTTGTTGCAACAGTTTCGCTATTTCTGGTTTCTAGTTCTCTTGGAGAGTGCGCCCTACTTGGGGAAGGATATTCTTGGTGGCTCTTGGTAGTTTCTCTTGTGCGCTACCTCTGGAGGAGTTGCGCTAAGGTTGTGTGGTTCTGCCCAGTTACTACGTGCCAGTTATCAGTTGCAGTTGCAGTAGAAGTTGCAGTTACCAGTTACCAGTGGCGCCAGCTCTGTGGTGCCAGTTCTAGTGATGCGCCTATCTTGGTGCCAGCTCTGTGGTGTGCTATCCTGGTGCCAGTTCTGTGGTGTTGATCAGTTGTCTACCCTCGATAGGGTTTGACAAGAAGAAGAGATAAGTATTCATTATCAGGGTTCTTCGGTGTTGGTTTGCTATTGTTATTAGAGCATGTTCATGGTTGTATTGGATATTCTCTCTAAGAAAAGTTGGCTAGGTTTTTCACTGAGTTTGGGGTTTTCACAGGATAAATCTTTGTGTCTTCTTGTGCTTGTTTATCTACTGTTTTTCAGTATATGATTATTGAATGTTAAAAGAAGATAAAAATGATATGGAAAATCTAATGAAACTAATGAAAATCCAACACAAGGAACCAAGACAAGATTTTAGTTTATTGTGCTACCGAAGTATACAAGAGTTGTGTTTATTGGACAAACTAGACTCTGCATCAATGGAAGATGGGTTAAATGTTTTGGCCATCATTGACTCCAATTTGGCTAATGACTCATTGATGAATCACACAATCGATGACTTGGCATGCTCATATCCACCATGTCCAATATGGTGCGTAGAAAAGACAGTAGGATTTGGAGTTGTGAACCACACATTATTGTTGATTAGCTACAATACTCAAAGGCAAGTTGTAGAGGTCTTCTACAACGTGCATGGTCCAAATAAGTTGGTTATGTTTTGGGACACACGGTTATGCTTAATATGAACATTAAGGGAAGGTGTTAAGAGTTAATATTTTATAATGGTCATATCTTGTAATGACACTTAACTAAGGAATATAAGTTAGATCACTTTATGTTGTTAGTAGAGTCATGTTATGTTATAAAGTTAGTTTTGATCTCCCAATGACTTAAGTTAATTAAGGCTTATGTTAGTTGTTAATAATTATCACTTGGAGATTCTATAACATACTCATGAGTCATAACAGATGTCTCTCACCTCATGATTGAGCCTATACAATACAACATCATACATTGGAATAATAACATCAAAGTGTCTTTCTCTGTCCTAAGTCTATGTATCTATGTGTATTTCTTTTCTAACAAGCTCCTCGAATTAGGTTTTGTTGATCTCACCTGTTATCCCTCCTAGCGGAGAACAACAAAGGGAGGGGATGGATTAGATAGAAAAGGGAAGGCAATCAGTACCTTCCAAAAAATTGAAGGGTGAAAAGCAATCAATATCGTTAGGGAACCTATCTGCTTTGTAGGACATCTCCACTTTATAATTTGCAGATAAGGGGTGGACTTGTTAACCCCTGGATTTTCTCCCTTGAAAATCCTGAGGATTAAGAGCTAGCATGGTCTATTTTGGTTGGCATTCAGAGATTTTCCCAAAGACAATTGTGTTTTTGAGCCAGAGTTGTTTCCCACCAAGTACAGGAATAGGATTGGTTAGGTAGGGTTCATTGTTTCAGAGACAGAGGTTTTCACAGCATTTCATGAATAGAGAGAGATGTTTATTTTTAGTATATTCCCTATTCTTGAGGAGACAGAGATCAGATGCTCGCATGATCATATTGATTATACAGTTTAGGTCCTTGCAATATTTGGATCCAGTGAGCGTTTTTCAGAGGACAAGTATGCAATTTACTATTTTTAGCAGTTGGAGATCCAGGGTTCAGATCGAGATTCTAAGCCTATAATATTGATCCTAGTGACATTTTGCGTCCAGTGAGCCCTTTCTGGGATGACATCCGAGTACTTTCTATTTTTAGCAAGTGGAGATCGAGGGGTCAGATGATGATTTTGATTACATTTCAGGATTTCTTACAGAAAATCGAATCCGATGAACATATTTTCACTGACTTCCAAGGAGATTCTATTTTTAGCAGTGTCTATTTTTAGACATACTATATTTGGCAGTGGTCTCCTAGTGGTCCCGACATATTTGGGGTTTCTTATTTTTAGGGTGACTACTACTTTTGGCATGCCTATTTTTCATAGGGCTATATTTAGCAAGTATGGTCACCATGCGGGGTGACAAGTGGCAGGTTCAGATTCCGACATGTGGCTTTCCATTACATGAGTAGCTTGGGTGCATCTTTGAGGAGATATGGCATATTCCTAAATTAAAGCAAGGCGTGTGGGTGAGTTGGCATGACAGTTTGCGTGTTGAGTCAATTAACACTCAACTCTCTTTATCTTTCCTTTCACTCTCCTTATCTCACACTCCCTTCTACCATGCATGTGTTTCCTTATCTTTTCCCTTCACATGTGTGTTTCCTTTACCACATGTATTCTCCTCTCTTAAATGCGCCTCGATTCCTATTTTTAGGGTGCAACTCCCTCATCTTTCCATGCGCACTCTTTCCTTTTCCATGCGCTACCTTCCCTAATTGTCTCCCTTTCCTTCCATGCGCATTCTCCTTACTCCATATCTCACTTTTCATCTCCCTAATTTCTAGCGCATAGGTTAATTAATGAAGATTTTCTAAGGTCCTAACAGGCTACCAACTAGGTCTGTCTTTGACCTCAAGTTGGCTCTAAGTTTCAGCTGTCAAACAAGTCTTTGTTGTTGTTTTATAACAGCAAACTGTTCAAGAAATTTACTGTTGTTTTGTTATGGTTACATAAGCTTTTAAGGTGCTCTAGGATGTAGTTTTAGTAGCCAATAGGTTAGTACATGCATGCCTTAAATATGTTACACACCTCAAGATCTTTACAACTGAAATAATGTTGTTCTAAACTTTAGCATACATGAAAATGGACACAAAGTTTTTTGGTCAACATGACCCTAGACAAACCCCCCCCC
>SNQJ01S0005785.1:263001-303703 GCA_010110895.2 Picea sitchensis
ATGTACTTTGTGCCTTGTACTTTATGTCTAATTTCACTTTGACTTAGGAGTTTTAAGTCAAAAGTGAAATTTTGTCATTTATGCCTAAAATGACTATTAATTCACTTTGTGGGTGAATTAGAGACATAAAGTGAACTTGGGGAACTTAACCCAAAGTGGGTTTTTGAGTGAGATTCTTTTGGAGAGATCTCAACCTTTGATTAGATAGGAGATGGGATGATCTCAGCCATCCATATCCTAGGTTTCCTTATGGAGGTTCAAGAGGGGCACAAAGGGCAAAGGAGAGTTCATTCACTCATTTTCTCACTTGGAGAGTTTGAGAGAGAGCATGGAGATGAGGTTTGAAGCGCTAGGTGAGGATAGCTTGGGCACATGCTTTCATGGAGAGAAGCATCAGGCTTGGAGCCTTGTTTATTTACTGAGGAGCTTCCAGTGTTGAGGAGGGCGCATCAGCAGTGGGGAGGACTTACACCTGTCAGATTGCAGTGGGATCAGTTTCAGAGGGAGGCCACACACCAGTATCAGAGTACTGTGGAGGGGTTTTCCATTCAGAGCTCACAGTTTGCATCTGCAGCAGATTCATTGGATTTGGGAGCATTTATGAGGGGCGCACCTGGTTCATTTGGACTTGTGTTTCAGCTTGGATCAAGCTGCTATTGTATCAGGTTCATCTATATTTTGTACTTGCTGTATTCCACCATCTATTCTCCTCATATATAGACATATATTCCAAACTTGTTTTCCCCGGGGGAGGTTTATCCAGGGTCATGTTGACCAAAAATACATGTGTACAATTTTATATGTGTTAGTCTTTTAGATCTACTTATTTTCATCTGTAAAGATCTCTAGGTATGTTACATTTATTTTGATATGCATGTACTAAACCTTGGTCACTAAAACTACATGCTAGAGCACCTAAAATTGCAAATGTAACCGTAACAAATCAGCGAGAAGTCACTGAACAGTTTGCTGTCCTAAAACAGCAGCAAACCATTGTTAGACAATTGAAACCTAGAGCCAACCTGAGGTCAAAGACAGACCCAGTTGGCAGCTTGATAGGACTTGGAAAATCTTCAAGTTCTGACCCTCCTAATTTTCCAAGGCATATCCATTTTCCAAAATTTTCTTCCTCCTTATAGTTATCTTCCAAAAACATGTATCCTCCAAAATCAACAACTTTTTAGAACATTTTACTCAACCTATTCTCGTTCTTCAAGATAGGGTACTCTCCTCTTCAGTCTGCAACTTACCACCAACTGATGTTGAACTTTTTTCACAAAGGTTCACAACAATTCTTATTAATCTAATACCATGTTATTTTATTCAAGGCACAAACACAAAAAGACAACAGGATTTTCACCAAAAACTTGTACAATTCAGATGGCTTATATAGATTGAAAAAATATGTTCCAAAAATGGACAATTGAGTATAAGTGTCAACCTCCTTAGAATTATATGCTAACCCGAAAATGGATTTCCCTCTCTAAATTTGCCCAACACTTATAAACTTGACCCAACCACTAAATATATAAAAGCACAGGTGACAGCACCCAACTAAAATTGGCATTACACGTTTAACAAGAGGGCCATTTAGCTTGTGAAGGTAATCTTCTTTTTCTGGCAACAATATACATAGTTATCCACTTCTTTGTTGTTGCTTGATTTTGGTTCCATAAATGTGCTTATACAAAAAGGTAGTTGCAGAAATGGGATCATGCATGTACAATCTTTCTTCCTCAAGATGGTAAGGTCCATACCACTTGAGTTTGCTCACATTCAAAATGTCATGAATGCCTAATTGTGTTGAAAATCAAATCAAAAAGTATTTTTAGCAACAACCTGTTAGATGGTCTAAGGACCATAATTCAAGGGCTTAAGTTAATGATGATGTTGTTGTTTGAATCCAGTCAAACTTGAAAACAGCCTTCAATATCTCCAAAATGTGTTTCAGCATCCAAAATGCAATTTTACCAGAATTGATCAATCCAAACCAGTTCACTCCCTGCAGGATCCAAACCGGCTTTTGAAAGTCGACAAGTAGGCTAGTTCTGTCCTGAACAACCAGTCAGAACAGGTCCACCCCCTGCAGGGTCCAATCAGTTTCTGAACTGAACCAGTTGACTGATCCTGCCCCGAACCAACCAGTTCGGGGCAGAACCAACGGAACTGATCAGTTACAATCTGGACTGGCCCTCGTCAACTAGTTCTTCAACCCATCCTTCTGGTTGATTCCAGTCCGGTCCTGGTTTGACCCTCGGTTTCAATTCCAGACCTGATTTGACCCTCAGCTGGTTTCGATTCCAGTCCTGGTTTGTGTCTAATAACATTGCTGAAACGCTTCCAGATGCCAAAAGATAGTTCAAAAATGTTTAGAGAAAGCTAGAAATTGCTTAGCAGTTTCGAGCAATTTCTTAAAACATTTTGAACAATTTTTCGATTGTCTTTGGAGGGTGTCGAAAATTGTTAATAGTTTCTAGGATCTTCTATTGTTCCTTCTTGTTTAACTTCAAACAAAAAACTACACTAACCCTGAAAGTACCCTTTGGCCCTTACATCTGAAAAGAAAAGCCTTTGAAGTGAAAAATCTCTCGCAAGGGAAAGGACAAACTTCTAATTTTTCAAGAGAGTACCAATTTCAAAAGAGTACCAAGCCAACAAAGAAAACTTACTTTAACAGGGTTTCCTGGACAAATTTATCACTGTTGGTAATTTCAACAAAGTGTTAGGTAATTAAGTTATGAATTTGATAGATAAATGATTCCATAATCTAGATAGAACTTACTTGAAAGTTGAAACATTTTGTTCCAATTTTCATAAACTGTTTCCTATGGTTTCCTAAGTAGACTACCAAAGATCTTGATTCTTTTGGACTCATACCATACTATTTTCGAAAAACAGGTTCCTGCCACCCCCATATCCTATTTCCAATACTTCAGGGAACCACTTGAATCTTTGTCCAGCTAAACATAGCCAGACTTTATTGCCAACTTGAAATTGATGTGGAATCTGATGCTTATCCTAAAGAGCTTTGTATTTCACCTGTGTTTTGCTGATCTATTCTTTTGCTGATTTCTTTCATAAAAATCATATACTCAAATGCAACAAAAGAATAATCATATAATGTAACATCAAGAATTCCTTATAGATGTTGCCATAAATTTGCTTGTAGATGGAGATTGGTTACTCCTATCAACGAAGGAAAGATGCTGAGGGGAGAAGAGTTGCTCACCTTGTGTCAACAATCATACTACTCATTATCAATTGTTTCCCTAGTCAATGCTCGTTGAACCCAGCATTTATCAATTAAATCATTTCATATAATCTAAACAGGAAGAAAAATAAAATGATTCTCACCTACAAGACAAGTAGAAATCTTACCTCCATATTAGTCTTATATCTTCCAAGAACATCATAAGCAAGTTTGCGTATTCTTTCATTAGGAGAAGATATGCTAGCAAATGCCAAACCAAGTAGCCCCAAGCGAGCAAACTCCATAGACTCAATGTATCCAACTGACAATACATATGCAGAGAATTCTAAAATGAATGCTGGATCATAACAAACAATATTTGAACTGTCTGAAGATGGCATCACTTCCATTTCCTGAAAACATCAACAAATTGTCATAATACAGAAAGGCAATGTAAATGAAAATTGCATGAGGTGAATTTGTATGGAAACATTACAATTATTCAGTAAAAGCAACAAAACATTTAAAATGTAATGTAATTGTCTCCACAGTACATTACTAAATGGCATGACAATGGACAGCAGGTTAGATGACCATGCTTTAGCAGATAGCATAGAAGTTCATTGTTCCTGTTCAGCTTCCATCACACTTAGTGTAAAAGAAATGTCAGCCAAAACTGTTGCTGAATAATATGTCACAGTACAAGCAATCTTTTTTCTTTTTTTGTGTTCATTTTTCCAGGTTTATTGCAAAAGACCAATTTACAAGAGAGAAGGACCAAAATCCAAACTATAACCAGATTGTCTAATCTAATAGAAGAGCGACAAGAAAATCTCTCTTTGGATCCCTATGCTCCACCCTCACAGAAAGGCAATGTAAATGAAAATTGTATGAGGTGAATTTGTATGCAAAACAGTTCATTTTTCCAGGTTTATTGCAAAAGACCAATTTACAAGAGAGAAGGACCAAAATCCAAACTATAACCAGATTGTCTAATCTAATAGAAGAGCGACAAGAAAATCTCTCTTTGGATCCCTATGCTCCACCCTCACAGAAAGGCAATGTAAATGAAAATTGTATGAGGTGAATTTGTATGCAAAACAGTTCATTTTTCCAGGTTTATTGCAAAAGACCAATTTACAAGAGAGAAGGACCAAAATCCAAACTATAACCAGATTGTCTAATCTAATAGAAGAGCGACAAGAAAATCTCTCTTTGGATCCCTATGCTCCACCCTCACAGAAAGGCAATGTAAATGAAAATTGTATGAGGTGAATTTGTATGCAAAACAGTTCATTTTTCCAGGTTTATTGCAAAAGACCAATTTACAAGAGAGAAGGACCAAAATCCAAACTATAACCAGATTGTCTAATCTAATAGAAGAGCGACAAGAAAATCTCTCTTTGGATCCCTATGCTCCACCCTCACAGAAAGGCAATGTAAATGAAAATTGTATGAGGTGAATTTGTATGCAAAACATTACAATTATTCAGTAAAAGCAACAAAACATTTAAAATGTAATGTGATTGTCTCCATAGTACATTACTAAATGGCATGACAATGGACAGCAGGTTACATGACCATGCTTTTCGCAGATAGCATAGAAGTTCATTGTTCCTGTTCAGCTTCCATCACACTTAGTGTAAAAGAAATGTCAACCAAAACTGTTGCTGAATAATATGTCACAGTATAAAGCAATCTTTTTTCTTTTTTTGTGTTCATTTTTCCTGGTTTATTGCAAAAGACCAATTTACAAGAGAGAAGGACCAAAAATCCAAACTATAACCACATTGTCTAATATAATAGAAGAGCGACAAGAAAATCTCTTTTTGGATCCCTATGCTCCACCCTCACAGAAAGGCAATGTAAATGAAAATCGCATGAGGTGAATTTGTATGGAAACATTACAATTATTAAGTAAAAGCAACAAAACATTTAAAATGTAATGTGATTGTCTCCATAGTACATTACTAAATGGCATGACAATGGACAGCAGGTTAGATGACCATGCTTTTAGCAGATAGCATAGAAGTTCATTGTTCCTGTTCAGCTTCCATCACACTTAGTGTAAAAGAAATGTCAGCCAAAACTGTTGCTGAATAATATGTCACAGTACAAGAAATCTTTTTTCTTTTTTTGTGTTCACTTTTCCTGCTTTATTGCAAAAGACCAATTTACAAGAGAGAAGGACCAAAAATCCGAACTATAACCACATTGTCTAATATAATAGAAGAGCGACAAGAAAATCTCTTTTTGGATCCCTATGCTCCACCCTCACCTAGAGGCTAGAACTCACCCCCTCTCACCCTTGCCAATCAATTATTATTCACGTTGATTACTCATAGGATGAGATTTATACAACCAACCTTTAAAACAAACTTTCTAAGCATTTATGAAACCCAGGGGCCAAGACCCTACGTAAGAATCTCATCATTTCTCACAGGCAATTAGGTCAGCACCCTTAGACATATTTCCCTATTCTAAACACAATTCATGTCACCACACTTTACATGGTTACTATCCTTGCAATCCATGGTGTGATACAGATTGCAAAACCTCCAAAGATTAACCAAATATATTCTTGTTTCTAGGCCAACAAATGCCAAGCTAGCCCCAAAATGTCTCTCATACTACACTTGGAATGAAGAAACATTGATTTTTCCTATGCAGACAAATTGAGATCCTTCACTAGCTTCAAGTTAGTTCTAAGTCTTTCTAAGGATCATTTTTGCCGAAAAAATTCCACTTTCTCTATTACTGACCCTAGTGCATGGTTTAACTATGCTACATCATTCTATGACATCCCCAATCAACCACCCATCATTGTTAATCCCGAGCCTTCTATTCATCATTTCTCTATTAACCACATGATTCCGTGAGCTATATACAAACTTCAATTGCCCATGTTATTGAAAACATAAAAGTTGTCTTCCTCAAGCATAGCCCGACCATTTTAGCAATCCATATTGCAAAACTCTTTAATTACATGACATCCCATGGCTTTCCACCTCGTCGGACCTCACATGACATGTATCCCATCTACAAGTCATCAAATGATCCGAGCAAATCTTGGACCATCATGATTAGGCAAACACTGATCAAATTATTTGCCACAACCATGGATGATTACAATTCTAAATGGGTAGAGTACAATAAGTTATAAGTTGAACGTCAAGTTGGTTTTAGAAGGAATCATTCCTCTAGTGATAACATTTTTACCCTTGAAGCCACCATGGAGTAGTCAAAAGCATGGAAACAAAAAGTGTATACTTGCGTTGTGGACGTTTGCAAAGCCTTTTCCATAGCCCCTAGGCAATTACTATTTGAGAGGCTCAAGGTGCTAGAGATTCCAGAATTGGTGACTTCATTGGTATTGACTCTCTATGAGATTATTATTGGCAGTTTGAACAAAAATGGGCAGCACTAAGGACATAGGCGACACAATAGGGGTCGAGTAGCAATGCCCACTTTCACCTTTGCGCAATAGCTTTGTATTGATTAATAGGAGGACATTATCTCAAAATCCATGGGAAATATAGGTAGTTTCCTTCTCTTTGGGATCTCCATTGCTATTCTACCTTTGTAGATATGTTCCTCTATCTCATACAGTACCAGGACTCCAAAAACAGTTAGAAACTATCAGGCCATTCTGTGATAACCATGGATTACAGGGAAACCTTACTAAGACCTAAATTAAATTATGGCCTTTAATATCTCTAAAAAGAGGCATCAAATATTATACCCATTTACAAAGAACAAGTGGAAAAGGTGGCAAAATCCTACAACTATCTAAGCATGGCTTTCTCCAACCCATCCTTCAACCTAATTCCAACAATAAAAGCAAGGCCGAGTAAAGAATATGTAGCAATTACAACAATGGAAAAACAATGCTTTCAACTTCAATTCTAGGATATCTAGACCAAGATTTGACTATTCCAAACTTTAGTCGCACCTTCTCTCTAGCAATGGTGTTTACGAGACTCTTATCATTGCTATTATGAGGCTTCATGAGACAATTGTTGGTTGTTTCCAGACCATGTATGCTACATCTCACTTCGTCTAGAGCACTATTGGACTCAAGCAGTGGTGGCCCCTCTTCCCCACTTTATTTGGAGCCTAGATTGAGGAGCTTAACAAGTTCCTTAGAAAGAATACCCTTCCTGATAATGGTTTCCTTCTACACAATGCCTCGATCTCCTTGCTTCTCTTCGCAAATGTTGTCATCCTCATAGTCGCCTCCTCTAAGGGTTTGCAAAGATAGTTGGACGCCCTTTCCCATTTTTGTGATCATGGACAACTAGTGGTTACCCTCAATAAAGAAATGTTAAGTTCTTCAATACTACAAAGGAGCAAATGTCTTCACTTCATTTACTCTTTATAGGGGAGTCAACTGAAATCACTACTATATTCACTACCTAGGCATTCAATTATAGGCCCCATTTTTAGTTTGAGATCAGCATCCCATCCATAGCTATGCAAGGGTTATGCATCCATTGCAATACTTATGTATTAGTGTTTCCAGATCCATCTTTAGGACATTTTGTTCAAGATGCATCTGGTTGACATGATCATTCAACCTATTGCTCTTTGTCGCTCAACAAGATTTATGGACAAACTTAAGACCACCTATTGGGCACAAATTGAGAGGATCCAAACCATTATGCTCCATGGCATGGTCCGTTGTAAGAAGATTGTTCCCTAGTGCATTTTCCAAGCTAAATTTGAGGCTCATCCCTTGCATCATCAGAGCATATCCAACCATACCCTTTCTATATAAGCTTTAATCCTTTACTAACTTGGTTGTAGGTCATGGAGGTATCTTTTTCTAGCTCCTTGCTCCTCTATTGAGATTGCTCCATCAAATCTCATGGGTCAGAGACGATGTTGGTATTCTAAAGCTTCATTTCATCTATAATCAATGGATCTCTCCCACCTTACAAGTGTTGAGAATTACAGCTCGGATAGGAACTTCCGCATAGGTTCTGTGTGAATGTGCAAGAAGTAGTACAAGATATTTTCAAAAAAGTAAATTTTGAAAAAGTAATATTATTTTCAAAAAGTAATTCTATATTGTAATTCACTTTAGTTCAAAAGTGAAAGTCTTACTTTTAGCAGTTGAGTCTAAAATGTGTATTTCATGCATGCATGACCTAGACTAGGAGTAATATTAGAAATAGATTAGAGTTTTGGCCTCAGTGAAAACTATAAAGACAGGTCAAGATAGAGAGTTCAAAGTTCAAACACACAAGAACACTTGAGCAATTGAGCAAGTTGAGTGACAGAGAGAGGGAGAGAGAGTAGGCAACCAGGAAAGAGGCATTTCCAGGCAACAAGCAGTCTTGCACAGTTTCGTAGAGTCGTATGGAACAGTTTCGTACAGAAGTCCACACAACCATACAGATCTATACAGTGGTGCAAATAAGGCCATACTGGCATCTGTACAGATATGCCATCCAGTTATACAGTAGACCGTACAATCCCAACAGGTTGTTCCACTCAGTTTGGGGTGTGTTTTGGTATCCATGCAGTGTTGGTTTTTAATCAGAGCTTGTGGAGGTTTCCTTGTAAGTTTTTCGAAGGAATGAAAAGCTACTTTTGAAGGAGTAATCACATGTATTGTGTGAAACTGATTTTTTTTGCTTCCGCTATTTAATTTCTAGCTATTGTGTGATTAATGCTATGGTCTAAAATTTATTTTTGCAATAATTAAATTCAACAATCTACTTGTTTGATTGAGATCATAAGGACTTTAGTCACCTAAGGCTTGGATTTTTCACATGGCATCAAAGCTTATTTCTCTAATTGAGATTCTCTAGGATTTGCAATGATAAATCAACTACAGGGAAGGCGGACCAGCAATTTGAGGATTTCAAAACTAATTTTCATTTGGGACTTTGTGCAGTAGATTTTAGAAATGGCATCAACTAACCTCAGGTTTGAGCACAGATTGGATGGTGCCTCGAATTTCTTATCATGGAAGGTGAGGGTTACACTCTTACTAGAAGAGAATGATCTTTGGGATATTGTCAAGAAAGTTGTTATTCCGCCTACAGATCCACGGGAGTTGGTAGCTCACAACAAGAGGGTAGTGAAGGCCAAGCGAATGATCTTGGATGCCATAAAGGATCATCCATCCCTCATGTCTCTAAGAAGAAGACAACGAAGAAGATGTTTGATGCCCTAGTTAGTCTCTACCAAAGTCAGAACATAAACAGGAAGATGATATTGCGGAACAAACTCAAATCCATAGTGATGACCAAATCAGACGCAATTACAGTTACCTTATGAACATGACACAAATTCGTGATCAACTTGCAGCAGTTGGGGAGAAGGTTGAAGATGCAAAGCTAGTGAAGATGGCACTGAATTGATTCCCGACTTCATGGGAATCATTTGTCAAAGGTAGTTTCACTCAAGAAAACCTTCCTGACTTTCAGAGGCTTTAGGATGACTGTATCCAGGAGGTGACTCCAATGGAGTCAAAGGCCAGCAAGGAGGATGGTAAAGAAAAGATAGCTCTATTTGGTCAGTCAAATAAGGGCAGAGGTAAAGGACCCCACAAGGGTAAGGGAAAGAGTGAAGAGTCAACCTCACAACCAGGAAAGAACGACTTGAGTAAAATCAAGTGCTTCATTTGTCATAAGCATGGTCATTATGCATCCTATTGTCCAGCGTAGAAGAAGGGTTAAAGGGAGAAGCAACAATAGCAGGTAGCAACCTCTAAAGAAACTCAGATGAATGAGTTTGCTACCAAGTTCGAGAAGGATTTCTCATTAGTATCTTGTCTTTCTACCAACGTGATTCTGAGGAATGCGTGGTATTTGGACAGTGGGGCATCTCGACATGTGACATCAGCTCAGCAGTTGTTTTCTAGTCTGAAGAAGGACTCAGGAGTACAAGTTCAGCTTGGTAATGATGACAAGTACCCAGTAACAGGAGTTGGTACTATTCTCTTCCATCTCGATTCAAGTAATTCTTTAGATTTTGACAATGTCTTGTTTGTACCAAGTCTCGGGAATAACTTGCTTTCAATTTTAGTTATGGAGGATAAGGGCTTTGCAGTGGAGTTCAAGAACTAGCAAGTCCTCATCAAACCGAAGGAATCTAGCCCAAATACAGCGCAAGTAATAGGGGTTGAAGAAGGTAATTTGTACATGTTGTAGGGTGAACCTATGCAAGACGTAGTTGTGGCACAAGAGGATGGGGCACCTGCATCACAAGGCGTTGCCTATTCTAAGGGAGATAGTCACAAGTCTTCCAGACTCCAGAGTTCAGTATTGAGCAGCATGATGTATGCAGAGGGTGCATGCTTGGCAAGCATGCCAAGGATGGTTTCCCAAGCAGCGAGCATAGGTGTAAGGGGATTTTAGACTGAGTACAATCGGATTTTTATGGATCGATGTCAATAGCGTCAATATACTATTATGTTTCCTTTATTGATGATTTCTCTCGCAAGACTTGGATCTACTTCTTAAAGACCAGGGATGAGGTCTTTAGCATGTTTCAAGAGTTCAAAGCTCTAGTTGAAAACCAAACAAGGAAGAAGATCAAAGTCTTGAAATTAGACAATGGGGGAGAGTATACCTCTAAGGAGTTCAAGGGTTTCTACAAGGAGGCAGGAATCAAGAGGGAGCTAACAATTATGTACAACCCACAACAGAATGGGGTTGCATAGAAGAAGAATCAATCCATCATAGGGGCTACTAAGGCCATGATACATGACCAAGACTTGCCCATGTTTCTTTGGGTAGAGGCATGTAACATAGCAGTCTACATCCAGAACCGGTGTGCTCACAAGATATTGGAGGAAAAGACACCAGAGGAGGCATTCACTGGTGTGAAGCCAAAGGTGAGTCATTTCCGCATTTTTGGTCGTCCAGTTTATATTCATGTACCAATAGAGAAGAGGACTAAGTTGGATCCCTCCAGCAAGAAAGGTTTGTTTGTGGGTTACAGTGAGACTTCAAAGTCTTACAAGGTATATATGTTGAGATTTGGGTACCTTGGAAAGTGGTCCCCTTGTGTTTGTGAATCTCTAAACACAAAGTGGGAGACTATTATCCTTATACCTTTACTTTATGTTCTAATTTCACTTTAACTTAGTCACTTAAGTCATAAAGTGACAATTAATTCACAATGTGGGTGAATTAAGAAACATAAAGCAAACTATGGAAACTTGAGTAAAGTGGGTTTCTAAGTGAGATTTTTGAGATTAGATCTCACCCATTGATTAGACTTGGATAGATTGAATCTAGGCCATTCATCTTTTAGATTTGGCCAAACACAGGCTAAAGGAGGCAAAAGGGTAAGGATGAGATTCATTCTCACTTGAGAGAGTTGAGTGAAGAGGAGAGGAAGTGAGGGTTTCATGGAGAAAAGGGAGACGCACTTGAACAAAGGGCGCAAGCTTCTTGAGGAGCTTTCATGGAGGGCGCATCTTCTTGAGAGGAGAAGGGTGTGTGGTATGGAGAAGAAAGCTTGAGCATGATTCCTTGAGATGAGGAGAGTGCAAGGCTTCAAAGAGGGTGCACTAAGCTTCATGAGAGCTATCATGGAGGAGAGGGGTACAAGAGCTTGAAGATGCATTAGTGGGAAGTTAACGACGCAAGCTATCTTGGAGAAGGTTGCTTGAGAGGAGGGCACACTTGTGTCATAGAGTGTGCAAGTAGTCAAGCAATGGGCGCAAGGCTTGAGGCAAGAATTGTAGAGGGTGCACAAAGGTTGTGAGGAGACACCCTTGGTAGAGGAGGTACTTTGTGTGTGAGGGGCGCACCCAAAGAGAAGGGGCACAAGTGTTGAGGCTTGAGCAAGAGGAGGGCGCACCAAAGTGAAGGGGTGCACTTGCTCGAGGGCTTCATCAAATATCGCAAGGCATCTTCAAGGGAGGTGCATTCTACAAGTGGGCAAAGGCAAAGTCAAGGGCTAAAGCAAGGCAAGGCAAGTAGAAGAGGAGCACTAAGGAAAAGGGTGCAGTCTTCTAAGGCTAGCAGGCACAAAGAAATTAAGAACTCCAAAGCATCTCGAGAGGAGTTGCTAACTTGCTATTGTATCAGGTTCTTTAGTTGTATTTCTTGGTAGTAGCTCTTACTTTGAGATCTCCATATATATATCATATTTCTCTAACTGGTTTTCCCCATGGGGGTTTTTCCAAGGTCATGTTGACCAAAAACATCATGTGTTAATTTGCCATGTTTGCTTAGTATTTCAGTGGTAGGTTGTTAAATATCCTAAGAGGGTAATTGATGAATTGAGTTATATACATGTGCTAATATGTTTGTGGTGAGAGGGTTCTCCCAGAGAGAGGGAGTGGACTACAAGGAGACATTTGCTCCAGTTGTCAGGTACAATTCCATTAGAGCAGTTTTGTCCTTGTTTCATTTATGGGATGGAGGATACATCAGATGGATGTGAAGACAACGTTCCTTCATGGGATCATTGAGGAAGAAGTGTACATAGAGCAGCCTCAAGGCTTTGAAGTAAGTGGGAAGGAGTCCTTTGTTTGTTTTGTAGTGAACAGCTTGAGTCACTTCATAGTGGAGCCAAGGCAGGAGGCATTAGTTAGCAGCAAAACATGTACTTGGGTATTTGAGGGGCATAGTGGAGTATGGTCTAAGATATCTTGGAGATGGTTAAGTGAAGTTGCAGCTGTATACAAACTCAGATTGGGGAAGCAATGCAACAAACAGAAAGAGCACCTTAGGGTGTTGTTTTAGCTTTAACATCAACGGCAATATCCTGGTTCAGCAGGAAACAAACTTCCGTGCCACTTAACTCAACAAAGAGTAGAGATCGCTTGATACGAGACAAGAATCGGATGGGATAGCGAAGCTCCAGTATATTCCTACGAATCAACAAGTCACCGATATTCTGACCAAACCCTTGGAAAAAGGGAAGTTTGAGGCATTCAAAAACCGACTTAAATTGATCCAGAATTCCTTCCTCGCTAACAGGGAGTGTTGAGAATTAGAGCTCGGATAAGAACTTCCGCACAAGTTCCATGTAAAAGTGCAAGAAGTAGTTCAAGATATTTACAAAAAATAAATTCTATTTTCAAAAAGTAATTATGTTTTGTAATTCACTTTAGTTAAAAAGTGAAAGTCATATTTTTAGAGTCTAAAAATTGTATTTCATGCATGCATGACTTAGACTAGGAGTAATCGTAGAAATAGATTAGGGTTTTGGTCTCGGATAAAACTATAAAGACATGTCTAGATAGAGAGCTCAAACACACAAGAACACTTGAGCAGGTTGAGTGACAAAGAGAGGGAGAGAGAGTAAGCAACTAGGAAAGAGGCATTTCCAGGCAGCAAGCAGTCCCACACAGTTCAGTACAGCATGTGGAACAGTTCCGTACATGTGTACGAAAATCCACACAACCATACGGACAAGACTGTACCAACATCCATACAAACATGCCATATAGTAGACCGTACTCTCCTAGTAAGTTGTTCCACTCAATTCGGGGTGTTTTTTGGCATCCGTGCAATGTTGTTTTTTAAGCAGCTTATGAAGGTTTCCTTGTAAGTTTTTCGAAGGAATGAAATGCTATTTTTGAAGGAGTACTAACCTGTGTTGTGTGAAACTGATTTTTTGCTTACGCTATTTAATTTCCAGCTATTGTGTGATTAATGCTATGGTCTGAAATTTATTTTTGCAATAATTAAGTTCAGCAATCTACTTGTTTGAATAAGATCATAAGGAATTTAGTCACCTTCGGATTGGATTTTTCACAATAGGTTCTCCTTGTACACTCCCTCCACCTTCTTCCCTTGAAAGGGAAAATTAGTAGGGTAATTAAGAAGGAAATTGATCAACAATACATCCAAATCACTTGGATATCTCCTCCCCAACCCATTAGCCCAAGGCCAGCCTTCTATCTGAATAACTTCTTGCAGATTGAGGATGGTCTTCTTACTTGATCAAGTTATTTATAACAGCATTAGCCTCATGTTATTTAGTTCCCTCTAGAAGGATAAGATTTGTTGGCTTTGTTGTTTCAAAAAATTGAAACTAGAGAACATTTCATCTTCAGGTGTCACATCTACCCTATCGTCCTTGTTCTTTATTTACGATGGCCAAAAATGCATTGATTTATTCCTCAACGAGGTGGTTACCTTTCAATGATAGGCCCGGTGTAGCCCCTCAAAATCTACCAAGATGACTTCATCCTTCTATCAATGCATCTCAATTGAGTGGAGTGTTAAGATCCATTCGAACACTATGGCTTGTGATGCAGAAAGTAAAAGACAAGTCAAATGATATCTTCTTGGGCTGCCTTGCAACAAATTAATCCCACTAGTTCTCAGTGTCACTGGGATTCTACCCCCACTTGTATGCAACACATTCCATGTGGGCAGAAATATATCCCCAGATTTTTTCACCCTTAAAGATGCTTGTCAACCTTTGATAATAGGAGAGGTCCTTTGGAGAGCGCTCAATTGTCTACTATCAGACTCGCTTTGATCCAAGACTTTCTCTATGGGACATTATTAGGTGCGTTATTTGTGACTTCATAGTGGTTGATGATTCAAACTCCACACCCAATCCAAATAATGCTTAGAGGTTGCCCAACTTACATGCTCTTTTTGGGACCTCACTTGTTATTTGTGTCGTAAGTTACAAGGATGTTCTTTAATGTACAATTGAGGGTTTGTCCGCATTTTCACATCAACCTTTACATATCATTTTCACATACACTTTACATAATTTTATATGCATTTCTTCCTTGTTTTGATCAATTCCTAGAGTGTATATGTCATGAGCACTCTTCATTTGGCTTTTAATATTATATATACACTAAAATCAAATTTACCTCTCTTTGGTCATTTGTGGGCATTAATATAACTTCTTTCTTTCTTTCTTTCTTTCTCATTAATGGATGAGAGTTTTGGAGCCCATATCTGAAGAAAATAAGTTGGAATTGTATTGGGAGGTTTCATATTACATAGCTCTCAAAACACATCCATGCAAAGAAGACAATTCCATACTCAATCATATTAGCCGAGTTTGGTGCTTACCAATTCCATACTCAATCATATTAGCCGAGTTTGGTGCTTACCAATTCCATACTCAATCATATTTACCCCCTTTTCACTCCAAGGATTTTCCACATTGTGACCATGTTACACAAGATTATCACTTCCCAACTCTTCAGCCCTCTATGCAACCTATTGTCCAAGGGGTTGAAAACAATTGGTATGTTAGTGCCTCTATGTTCATTAATAGATACAAAAGATAAGATTATTATTTAATGTCCAACAAATGATCACAAAAGTAGGTCAATGGGACAAAAAGAGTACATCTAGTGTCCATACAAAGTGGGAGTGCAAAAGCAACTCCTATATAATAATGAACATCAAAGAGCCTCCTTTAGAATTCTCTATCGATGCTCCTTTCCTTGCAAAGAGAGATATCAATAGGGGTATTATGGCAAAGATGTATGATGCCTACTTGAAAACCATCTAGATTGAACCAAAAGAACCACCAACTCCAAAGCTCATCATTACTTTCATTCTTATTTGCATTTTAAGGATGGTCTCATCTCTGGTCCTAGGTATATCAAAATGTAGCTGACTCGCAGCTTGAGAGTCTCTCCAACTCAACTTTGTGTTTATTCACACTAGTTACAGACAAACATAGACCATCACCTTCTAAAGGAGCATCTATTTGCAAAACATTTCAGCAAGAACCAAGTCAAAGGAGCATTTTATCCTTAAATGCCCTGCCTATTATAAGATCCGAGCCCATTATCATTTTTATTCAAAGACTCCCACAAATCTTGGAGGGATTTTATACAATGCAAGGGCCAAAGATGATTAGCATTATTCCTCTGTGAGACTGAGACGTTCCACTTCTGACCAATCTTTTAAAACTCGGACTTGACCTCACAATCGGTCAAGGGTTAACTCGGACTCGACCTCGGTATTGACTCAGACTGATTTGATTCCAATGACTCGGTTTTACTAAAACATACAGAAAATATTTAAATTTAATAAAAATAATATATTTTAAAGATTCCAAACCATTAGAGACAAAATATGCAAAGTCTACTCATGTACATTGTATATATAGTATATACCATGTAATGCCCACGTCATCACCTGTGCCTAATCAGCCATGTTGACCAGGCTTCAACTTTCCCTATCCATTTTTCACTAGGTTTATATCTCAGTTCTTCGTTTACATGTGGGCTTATAGCTTTCCATTTATTGTTGAATATACACTCCAATGAGGGGGTAATCTTTGCAAAAATATACACTCCAATGAGGGGGTATTATTTGCTGAATATACACTCCAATAACATATTGTCGTATTCAGTATAGTTAGGGAACAGATAAAACTGTCAAAAAATAGCTACCATCTACTAGAAAAATTAAACATGTCATTTGTGCTGCCAATTGATATGCATAACTTGGCTGGATGATTTAATACAAATGGTCACATTTAACAATATCCATCACCTAAATCTCTAGAGAGTGAAGCACGTTTCCTTCCATGATTTCCAAAACCCTCAATAATGACAAGCATTTGAAAAGGTCTTGACTCGGCTGAGTTGACCAGTTTGGTGTGGAACCGGCTGAGTCAAGCCTTGACTTGACCGGTTCAGCACCAAACCGATCACCCAAGTCAACAAGAGGGCCGAGTCGGACCAGTTTGGGGTTGGCTCGGTCAACTCAGCCGAGTCCGAGTCCAAGTCAACCGAGTTTTAATACACTACTTTTGACAAACTATCCATAGTGACAAATCTTCCTATATTGCTAGTTCCAAGTTCAATACCTCATAATTTCATCCTCTCAACAATTTTGGTCACAAGAGGGGCCTCAAGACCAAATCTATTTTATGAGGTTAGTAAAGGTACACACATTCCCTAACACCCAACGGCTAGATAGAAAGAATTTCTTAACTAGCTTCTTCTCGAACTTGGATATTAGGAGAGTCAAAAATGACATCATTCTTAATTTAGGGCTTCTCTCTAGCAATCGCTCATATTGTGTGACTTCTTATGGTTTGAACTTTATTCTTTACAGATTTCTCTCTTCTCCTTCTATAGCTCTTCTTACTTCCTAGGGTTGCTTTGGCACTCCCAATATCATATCTCTTTTATTGTTATTGGATTGCTTTCGGAGATGCTTTAACTCCCAATGCTTACTTTAACTTTTATTTGTACCTTTTATAGTCCCATTGGATGAGTTTGACAACTAGTGGACATTAACATTTAAACCTAAATTTTAATTTTAATTTTAATTCATTTCTTTGTTTCAAAATGCAGATTCATTGCTCGATTAATGCAAATGAGTCGCCATCAAAAGATACTATAGAGTACTTTGTAGCATACATTTAATTGTCAAAAAGGATTAGCTTGCAAGGTAATAACACACTGGCATTAAAAGATTTGGTAAAATGAGCATTGCCACCACACTTGAGGGTCAAGGAAGGGCAAAGATGGCATAACAGAAACAGCAAGAAATCAATAGTTATAAATGTAACTGCTGACCTCTTGTTTTTATCGACATATGATGTTTATCCTGATGAACTGAACGCAGTAAACCTTTCACACAAATTAACTGGAATGGCTTCTGAATAATGCAAGGCTATATTCCTTACAAACATAACAAAATCAAAAGGTGAATCTCCAACTAAATGCCGTAAAAGCCTTCCCAGATGTGCTACCACCACCACTCTAAATTATACAGACAAAAGAGAGGATTGAGTCATTGACATAAAGAACGAGATACCCCAGTTCCAGCTTCACCCACTTCTCAACTTTTGAGAAGAATTAATCTAATAGACATAAGAAAAAGAATCTACTTTTTAGGAAGATATCTGCTGAAGGCTGAAAGGACTACTTGTTGGATCAGCCTCAGCTAATATGACAAACAAATTGTTATCTCTATATGTTTAGAACTATTTTTTCTAATAACTCACTCTTAATTCATACGGATAATAACTCCTAAACCTGTTGACGTTGTAAACAAGAATAAAGAGAAGAGAGTAGCATCTCGTTTTAACATAAAAGAAAATGAGAAAACAAGAATAAAGAGAAGAGAGTAGCATCTCGTTTTAACATAAAGAAAATGAGAATTTCAAGCATTCTAACAAGTTTATAGGGGATGAAGTAAAGCAAAGTTGCAATATCTTTCCTTCTCAATATGTTGTCCTCAAGCAGGCACTTTAGTTCTTTTATCTCCACCTGAACTGTACGAAATTTATATTTTGTTTAACGCTTACCTATCTTCATGGTTTCATGGAAACACTACAACACGTTTCAAGAGAAGTTAATATGTTTTCTCTCTTGGAGGAGCATTTGACATCAAAACCTTTCTACTTTATTGGAATTACTTTTTTAATATACTTTTTGGATGTTCAAACTTCATCCTATCTATCAAATTGCCAATATTTTTCTTAAGTTTCTTAGCTCTCTACTTTTTACATATGCTCTTAACTTTTATGCAGCATAAATTTTTATAACCATCTTTCAATTCTAGAATCCCTAAAGTAACCTTTATTCAATAGAAGGATATGAACTTGTAATCCATCCTTTATGGGCAGTCTATTAATGATTTAATGCAAAAATAAGAAAAATATGTTATAATTTTCACAGAAATTAAGTTAAACAAAGTTTCAACATCAAAACCTTTCTACTTTATTATCATTACCTTTTACATATATTTTTTGGATGTTCAACATATCTATCAAATTGCCAATATTTTTCTTAAGTTTCTTAGCTTTCTAATTTTTACATATGGTCTAAACTTTTAAGCAGCATAAATTGTTATAACCATCTTTCAATTCTAGACTCCTTAAAGTAATATGTATTCAGTAGATGGATATGAACTTGTAATTCATCATCTGTTGGCAGTCTAATACTGATTTAATGCAAAAATAAAAAGAATATCTTATAATTTTCACAGAAACTAAGTTAAAATAAAGTTTCGACATTCAAATAAGTATATTGGGAGAAGGGATTTAAAAAAATTCATGGATCTAATGGTTGATAGCCTTACATCATGGCAACTTTCACTTTCTAAACATAAGTACCAAATTCAAGAAATCTTGTTGTTGAGATAAAAAAAAATGTGTTCAGCATGAGGCATAGATAAGGAAGAACAAACATCCTCAGATTTGCAACAAAAGATAAATAGACAAGTTCATAAACCAGGTTGTAACAGAACATACCAAAGTCATGCCTTTGAGGCTCTCCTCCACATATCTGGCCATATCTATGGGTTGAGTCCATGCACTTCTCTTAGAGGGAAAGTACAAAACAGTCTCACCACAAACTTTTGGGTCAAATATTAGATTCTCCCTAAAGTGCCTCTTACAACGATCTACTATCGTTTCATCATCAACTGAATTGTATTTTGATAACAGTTTTTCATCCTGTTGTTCTCTTCTTCGTTTCAGTGCAGCTTCACCCCAAAGGTAGTTCATTTCAGAAAGGCCGCTGAAATTTGACCCTTCCAATAATTCAATCTCATGCATAAGAGTAAAAATTTCCAAGTCAGACTGACTCATTGTAGCACCATAACCTGCCAATAATAAAGAGAACAGCTCTTCAATGTTTATAGCCGTTTCCACTGATGCATTTGAACTACCTTTCCGAACCCCGAGGAGATACAGCACCCTCACAAGTTTAACAACTTCTATCTTCCTCTGCTCTAGAAAAGAAGAGTCTTTGCTGTTAGAGATTGAATTTTGGTGTGTAGCCTGACTGTGATCACCAGGGGAAATGACTGTATCCTCATTATTAGGAGTTCCATGCTGACTAAGACTCGGAAGTGCAAGTAATTTTACTATGCCATTCAAAGATCTGAACATTGTTCCCTTATCAGACTGACCAAATGACTGTATTGAGATGAAGCCTGTCCAAAGAATAGTTGGTATGAAATGAGAATGTGCCATCAGAAATCCCAAGGCATCTGTTGCAAATTGACTAACAATATCAGAAGCACAGCTTTCTTGTGCCAGTGCAAGAATAAGACAACGTAATGCTTTCATGACTGTAGGGTCCTCAAACCTATGGAGAAAAGTCAACTTTGTGAATATTTTCAAAGAAGAAAGATACTGAACGTCAACAGAATGAACTTCCATTTCGATGGACATGTCAACCAAGTGACTAAGTATTGTCTTCTCCATGAAGTTCATCAAGTTTGAATGAGGTCTGCTTTCCTGACACTGGATGGAAAACTGTTGAAACAATTTATCTAGAGTGCAAATCAAGCAGTTCATAAATCTTGCATAGTCAGCTGGTTCCATTTTACACTCTTCAGCTCCAGATTGTATTATGTTCTCTTGGCTATGTTTTGAAGCACCATTTCCAGGTTGTTTGTCAGTCTTCCTTTCATGATGTACAGACAAGCAGCTAGGTTTTGGGAACAGTAGCCACCTTGCCAAAGTCACATTAGCAACAACTCTGTTTACCATGTTTAACAACTGTTCAAAAGAAGAACTATTGATGTCATTGGTTACATAATCTAGAAAACTACCACCTTTTGGAAGAATTGAACTCAGTAATTTCTTCCTACTTTTCCTACTTTTTTTCTCTGAACTAAAACCAGCCTGCAGTAAGTAGACTGCTCTTCCAAGTAGAGTGTCACTAAAATAAGATGCAAAATCTTCCGCAGTCTCACATCTCCTTTCGTCACAGTCTACAATGTCAAAGATTTGACACCAGGCATACTCATCCCACTTCAAGAAGCCTTTGTAAATTATTTTAAAATAGTGAGATGTGATTTTTTTTGATAACTCCAAAAAAGATACTTCTGTTGCTCTCAACTCTGAACAGAGGTATCTTAATGTAACAGGGAGAAGTAAAACAAGATCATTCTCTGAAAGTATAGCATCAGAGTTTTCTTCCAGCATTTTGTCACTGATCATGAGGGCACTACCTAGATGCATTAATTGTGCATCAGGAACACCAAATGTCATATTAGCCACAATTAGTACACCAGCAATGGTCAAATGCAGGGTACTTATTTGTGTCAAGAGAAGCAATATTTTTGCTTTGAGTTGGTTTGTCTTGTTGAGGCAATGTTGGACTAATTCTGGGGGGGTAATGCTAATCAGATGGGACAACAACATCCTAATTGGCAATATACGGGGTAGAACTCTTCCACTTCTCTGCACATGAATAGCTTTCATAATTGAGAGAAGACATAGATCTGCACTTTCAGAAGCCTGCTTCATAGCTACTCCAATCACATTCTTATACACTTCTCCAACCACATTTGCATCAAATTTCTGACCATCCATATCCCAAAAGAACTGATGAACTACAATGTCTTCCTTAGCTTGATTCAGGTAGGCACGGAACATTTTAAATGCTACTGTTACAAAATAGAGCCCAACGTGAGCATATGGTAGCCTTGGACCAGGGGCAAAGGTTTCCGCTTCCGGATGCTCAGAGATGTTATTGGAAAACAACCAATGCACTAATTCAAGCAAAGTGAAAGGTGATATAAATGGGCTCAAAACTGTTAGAATATAGAATGTAGGTAAAGGTGATATTCCATAAGAATCTGTCTTAATACTTTCAAGAAATTCATCTTTGAAAACTGAAAGGCACCAGAAAATGAAAGGTTTGCAAGCCTCCGCAATGATTCTACCATATGAGTCCCACTGCTTCAGTGCTCCACATCGGCCGATTTTATTTTGGGAGGATGCAATTTCCATCAGTTTGCTCAATATAGCGAGTATGCTATTATCAATTGGATGAACTTTTGCTTGACAAAGATGCAAAAATATCTCAAATCTAGTTTTGTCAGTCTTCCTTTTCCATTTCTTACAATGCAAATCGTCACTTTCAATATCGGAAGCTCCCTTGTCTTGACAATTCCTCAAAATAGAAGAATACATCCACTTGGACATAAACATGCTTATTGCAGGATGAGCCAAAACTGTTTTGATTAATTCATCTGGTCTATGCATGACTTGGCCATTCGAGAACGCTTCTATAACATACACCAGAAGATGTTTTAAGAGAGAGAAGCAGGTTTCGAGCTGCTCTTTTAAGTGTGCACCTTCTCTCCATGAAGATTCTATTTGTAGAATCCAAAACATTATAAGGTGTAGTGTATTGGAAAAACTATCAGAAGGGAGTTCAGATATTTTTGCCTCAAGAATACCTTTCATTGAGGCAAATCCCAAGAGTCTTGATTGATAGCTATTTGCGCATATAGTAAATAAAGTAAAGAATGGTACAGACTGCATAAATGAAGAAAAGGCAACAGGATCCCATTGTTCAGAACATACATCACTCACGGAAACAGACATGGACTGCTGTTCTGTAGTTCGAAGTTTCGTTGTAGAAAAATTAAAGCCATGATTTACAGCAGAATCCTGTAAATCATTTTCTTGGGTTTGATAATCACAGTTGTCTTGCTTTCGAAAAAAAGAATGCCCAGCAAGCTCCAGATCTGACAAAAAAAAATCAGGCCAGGCCTCAGCAACTTGACCAAACAGTGCTTTGTGAATGCAAAACAGAGCCAGCAAGACAGAATAGTCGTTGTCAAATATTTTGTGGCTGATGTTGAGCAGCAAAGGAAAGTTTTTCAATATCTCTTCTGGCATAGCACATACTATAGAGGATGTAAGAGCCATTGCTGCGCCATCTGTCCTCACAAAATCACCATTTTTTATGATTGCCAGAACTTGGGAGAGGGATTGGGAGACACTAGAACTGTCTTTGTCTAAAAGCTGCTTATCCATCAAAACCAAGTTAGATCCAACTTGATCTTTGGATAGAATATTTTGTGCAAAAAGCAACAAGCTTCTTAATGGACTCCACTCRCAGAGAAAGGTTTCTGAAGCCTGATCAGGTTGACATGCCTTTTGAAACTTTTGAGACAACATCGTCGTGATTATAAAAGCCAATGCCCTTGAGTTGACCTGCAAAAAATATATTGTTGTTTCAACAAAAGAATCACATTCCAAAGTTGACATCTTAACTGTATTGAATGCAACAGATACCTGAGACTGCAAAAGAAAGTTCATCGCACTAGCCACATAGATTGCAATCACTGTCCGCTGAGCTAACTTTAAACTTTTGGAGCTTGATTCAACAACTCGGAGGCACTTTTCCAAGATACAAATCACAAGAGGACTAAAATCTGGAGGTAAGAGATCTGCACAAGAATTGTGGAACAATAGTCACAATATCAAAATAAAAGAATAATTGAACAAATTGGCAAGCTCTTTGTACAAGAAATAATATCATAGTTTTCACAAATGCACATGCATATTGGTACTTTAGAATCACATAAATATTCACATTTGCACCTACAATTGTGTCATAACATACAAAACCCTTAACACCTATGTTGCACAAGATTCTGGAATGAAGGAATGTCCGGAAAGCGAGTACCAGTGTCCAGAACAGCTAGAAGTTTCACCCAAATTTCCAGGAAACATGTAATGTCCCTTTCCAAATAGGAGCTCCAGAGAGGAGGCTTAATGGTCTAAACCACCCCGTTAAACTATAGCCAGGGCCAGAAAGGGGTAAACCGGGTCACTAGAGGTCACTTCAGTCACCAGTGTTATATTCGGAAAGTGACATTGAGCTAAAAAGGGTAAAAAGCGCTTTTAAGTCAGTATGGGCTAAAAATAGAAGCCAACAGTGAATTAGGGTTTCAGCAGTGATTTAGGGTTTTGGAAGTCAACAGTGCATTAGGGTTTCAGCAGTGATTTAGGGTTTTGGAAAGCTATAAAGGAAGGGTCAGCGACCTAATTCATCATTATGCAGATTATGACTTGTCATTGAGGAGAGAGGCGCATCTCAGGAGAGATAGTTCAGTGGATTCCAGGAGGAAGACACCAGTTGGCTGATTTCGGTGNTGAGGAGAGAGGCGCATCTCAGGAGAGATAGTTCAGTGGATTCCAGGAGGAAGACACCAGTTGGCTGATTTCGGTGTTGAGAGACACACCCTAGTCACCGGGAAGATCACACAGGTCTTCCATCATTCTTCAGCAGCAGTTACGCAGTGCTCACATATTCCAGGTATTATCTTTAGTTGTTTATTTGTATTCCGGCTAAGATCCTTTTGTCTTTTCATCTAGCCGAGTGTTGTCATTTTATTCAGCCGCATTCAGCCTTTGTAATCCGCAGAGATATCATAATATAAACTTTGCAGTCCTTTGTCACATTTGTTATTTGTATGACCATTTATATGCTGTAAACGATTGATCCTACACACACATTATCAGCATTTCCTAGACTAGCCAAGTCAGGAACATTACAAAACAGCAAGTTGGGCATGAAAATAATACAATTAAAAAATATAAAAAATGTATTACAAAAAATATAAAATCAAGAAAAAAAGGGTCACTCGGTGCATTAGGTAGTTCTCTAATGCTCTTAAAACATGTCTGACCATTAATACCTACTGATATTAACAAGGGCCTAATATTAATATTCATAAAACTATTATTAATATAAAACTGCACCTATAATATTAGTATAACACAGAATTTGAACAAATAGTATGTGTCTTTTTTAGTCTTTTCCTTTACTTATAATCATTGTCAATATATTATATTCTATTATAAAAGAGTTTGAACTTGGACCAAATCAACAAGGAAGGGAACCTATTAACCCAGTACTAAGACAAATTTCAAAACTGCCTTGAACTCTTTGAAAACATAAGCCGACATCGGGCCAGTGACAGCAAATCGATGTGTATGACACTTAGGCAAGGACGTCTAGATGCGAGTCCGTATGTTAAAACGTAGATATGCAACACATAGAGACGCGCTGAAGCCAATAATTGAGAGGCCTATTTAGCGGCCAAGTTAGAGATCCAGTTATATATCAAGTTAGAGAGAGGTCGAGTACTTCTCTGATCGTACTGCTCTGGCCTTTCAATAAAAATAGAAAACATATGTAAGCCATCCTCGGAATGCCGATCAAGACAAATTTCAAAACTGCCTTGAACTCTTTGAAAACATAAGCCGACATCGGGCCAGTGACAGCAAATCAAAATGACCTGATGAATAACGAAGTTATTCAACAAACTCAAGACATGACAGACATTAAAATAAAGGACTCCATACACCTTTAGAAAAAGAACAGCAACCATTAAACCTGCAAATCGATGCCCTGACTGGGACTTGATAAGTGCAAACCATACAAATACACAAATTCATAAGGGTACATTCATCAGTCAGCAGTATGTGTGCCCAACTGGGATGATCTGGTGTTATAACCTAACAGAAAAGTGTGCCAACACACAGATAATTTGGGTCCCACACTGTCAGGAACATACAGAACAACATCAGAATGACATTGGGAGCAGCACACACCTCACCCAAAAACTCCCACAAAGCTTCTAAAGCTTCCAGAATGTTTCCTTTAAGTTCCAAAGCTCCGGTAACTAAGGAAACAACCAGAAGGGACTCCCCAACTCCCCAGGACTGATCCCATGCAACTAGGCTTAATACCCAAAAGCAAATATATTATTCTTCAAATCCACACTCCTCGACTGCAATTTATATTTAAGTAAGCATGTTGCTTGGATAAGATAAGATAGGTCAATATCCACAAGTGACCAAAATAGGTCAATAAGATAAGATAAGATGATTTTATTAATGTCCAACGAATGACCACAAAAGTAGGTCAATCGGACTGAAGATTACAACAAGTATGGGTACAATGTGGGAGTGCAAAAGCATCTCCTAGAAAATGCTAAGAATATCATAAAGAAAGAAACCTTAGGTCTAGTTACAACCAAGGAAAACAATAATATATAGCAGTATCATATGTGCAGTAATACAAAGTCATGGTAGGAGTTGGACAACTCAATAGTTGCCGAGAGAGAAAAAGTTGAAGGTGAAGCCAGTGAGGTCGATGTCTCCTAGATATGACCGATGGCAAGGGGGGCAACAGAGGTCGTGTTGGCTCACTGTTGGAGTCCTCGAGTACCATAAGGGGATCCGGCTGTATGACCCTAGGGGGATGTAGGAGCGAGGAAGCCCAGTTCTCCTACCATCCGAGGTCGAAGGGAAAAAACTTGGAATAGATCTCTGACTAATCTACTGGGATTGGAAGGTGGTCCGATGGGTGAGAGGTGCCTTGCACTGAACCTATCTGGAGTTGAACCCTCTGTCACGATGGGGATGCGTGGTTTGGTGTATGGTCCTGACTCCTGCACCTCCGAACCGGTCTCAAACATATCGGTCAATCTCCACGAGGGGGAGAATGGGCCCTATTATCGCACAATCTATACTTTCCCAAAGCCTAAAGGAAAGTAGGCCTAGATTGACGTAACACTAAGGTAGTCCTATCATTGTCACCCCAATAGGATACCTTTTTCTATTTAGGAGGAGAAGAAACTCACTCTAAGGGAGACATCCCAAGACCTAGTTAGTTGATGAAGGGTAAAAAGACCTTAGGTCTAGGTCTTCCATGGTGCCTCCAAAGGCAACGTCCTCCCTTCATCTGGTGCAAGCCTTCAATCTCTTCTTACCCCTGGTTGGAGTTTCAGCATCCATCTATGGGCTTTGAGCCCCTATGAAGGTCCGAGCTAATCATTCCCTCATGTGTACCTCTCCACCGGGCAAGGTCCTACAGAAACAACAAGTACACCCTCCAGAGGTTCATAAGTCACAAGGATCATAGCATGTAAATCACATCTAATAATTAAATTACCTGAACATGTGCATCAAACCCCCCTTAACCCCAAACAGCTCAAAGACATTATGCAATTTGACAAGTTAGGTTTGGAGAGGGTTTCAAGGTGTCCTGTTGGGCTAACCTCTCTTAAGTTTGGGATGTTTCCCAAGTGGAGTCTAGTCCAAGTCATGTAAGTGTACGAGGTGGCATGGGGTAAATATTTGGGCATGGGGTGCAAGTGATAACAGGGAAATGTAGAGTCTTACCTGTGGGTGCCTTTGTGGAGGGTGAGTTGCAACTTGTCATGAATGCAATTGTTTCCTAGCCCATTCCTTGCCATTTATTCTAAGCTTTATTTCTTTTGATCTTCTTCTCTTGTGCTTCAAGGGAAAAGTTGAGGACCACTATCCTGGCTTGATGACTAGAGGTGACAGCGTTATCCACAAACATTTCACAGAAATGATAAGGTTGGCTCGTAACGAGACCCCCTTTCTCTTGGCTACGCCACCAAGAGCCACTACCCTGGTTTGGTGACCAGATAGGTGGTAATGTCATACCGCTACATGCCCACGGTCATAATAGGTCGGCTCATGATGAGACCTCCTATCCATAAACTAGTACCTTGAGTGTTTATGTTATATTGTAGGTCCCATTTTCCTATTGAGAAGCCTTTCATTGCTTTCTCGAGGATCCTTGGGTGAAGCATCTTGAAGGTTTCACGATTGGATGTTAACTCTTGCCTGCTACTTTTACCCTCTCAGCCTTTAGCCCCTTTTTCCCACGAAGTAAGGTACAACCCTTCCGAGTGTAGCCAATCCCAATGCCCAAACAAGGAAAGGGGAGATGGAAGGAATAAAGATGGAAAGTGGTAAGTATGGAGGGAACGAACGATGACTCTTCAAAGATCCACCCTGTAGCAACCCATCCTAAAGAGAAATCAACTTACTAGGGCACTGTGTCACCCCTCCAGGTTTGAACGAGGAAAAGAGCACAATTTCCAAGCAAACGTCATGAAATGAAGAAGGATTCAATACAACATGTTCAAGTGCTTCAAAAATCAGAATGATACATACCATGATACCTGGACTCATTACCTCATGGAACAAGAATTACTGCTACTTCAGGACCAGGCTAGTGTGATGGATACTGCTGCTGATGATATGTGGACTGCACTGAAGAAAAAATGGGCCCTCCGGGGCCATGCTTAAGTCGTCTAGCTCTCGGTACTCCATGTCTAAGACCTGTGGGCCTCAACACGTGATCTCCTTAGTTATCCCTAGGCTAGGGGATAACATGCCCAAGGTCTCACCACTCTATGGTCTGAAGTACTCTGGAACTCGGACTGTCGTTTGTTGCTTCGATCTGTTGGGAGAACATGGAAATATAAAGTGATCCTCATGGCTTGTCCTAGGTGGCGGGCAACGTGAAAAAGTTGGGATCTATGAATAAGAATCCCCCTGATGAAAAGAGTTAGGCACGTCTGATCCTGATATCTGAAGAGAGTACAGAGGGAGTCCCATGAGTTCCTGTAGAGGCAATAGTAGCATCCTCGAATCTCGTAGTAAACGGGGCATCGAAAAATGAGGTGTCATTTTGTCTCTGGCTCCTAAAGGTGACACATCTGACAGATCCTATCAAAGCGTGGGATATGGTGATCAATCTCTACTCGGAGTCGATGAGAACCAACCCAGAGTTGTCCCAAAGGGATCCTGAGTGAATGTATCCAATGTTTGTATGTGTATGGGGGGTGGATAATGATACCATCCTGCAACTCCATGAAGGGCTCTAAGTAGAATGACCTCTTCGGGCTGAGGCTCGTCGAGGGTGAGGTCTAGGTGACCTTAATATATAATTTGTATATGTCCTCTCTGATGTCTTGGTTCACAATCTATCTAGTCAGCAAGAGATGGGTCAGCGCATCTAAGGAGTACCTAAAGGGGGGAAGGCGCTCTGGGGAGATGGTCATCGACTGGAGAAGTTAGGACACCTCTGAAAACCATCCTCATGCACGGTCTGTAGAGTGATCTAAGGCAAGGGCCTTGTTATCCCCTATCCTAGGGATAACTAAGGAGATCATGTCTCGAGACCCACAGGTCCTAGACATGGAGTACCGAAAGCCATATGACTTAAGCTTGGCCCTGGAGGGCCCATCTTTTCTTCAGTGCGTCCTATCTATCGACAGCAGCAGCATCCACCCCATCGGCCTGATTCTGAAGTAGCAGTGGGTCTTGCTCCATGAGGTAACGAATCCAGGTATCATGGTATGTGTCACTCTGATTTTCAAAGCATTTGAATATGTGCACTAAACTCTCTTTTGTTTCATGACGTTTGCTTGGAAATTATGCTCTTTAACTTGTCCATACTTGGGGGGATGACAAAGTGCCCTAGTAAGTTGATTCCCTTAGGGAAGAGTTGCTACTGGGTGGGTCTATGAAAGGTCATCATCCACTCCTTCCATACTTACCACTTTTCATCATTGTCCCTCTCATCTTTCCCCTACCTTGGTTCGAGCATTGGATTTGCCAAGCTAGTAAGGGTTGTACCTTGCCTTGTGGGAAGAAGGGGCTAAAGACCCAGAGGGTAAAAGTAGCTGGAAAAAGTTAAAAACCAAAATGAAACCTTGAGATGCTTCGCCCAGGGATTCCCGAGAAAGCAATAAATGGCTTCTCAGTAAGAAAAGGGGACCCGTAAAATAAATAAAACTCAAGATCTAGTTGGTGGATAGGTCTCATCATGAGCCGACCTATTAGGTCCATGGGCATGTAGCGGTATGACACTACTATCCATCTGGTCACCAAACCAGGGTAGTGGCTCTTGGTGGCATAGCCAAGGGAAAGGGGGTCTCATCACAAGCCAGCCTTCTCATTTCCGTGAAGTGCTTGTGGATAACGCTGTCACCACTGGTCACCACGCTAAGACAATGTCCTCCAACTATTCTCTTGAAAAAAAAAACAATAAGACAAAGAATAAAAGGCATTGAATGGGCTAAGAAACAATGGCATCCATGACAAGGTGCAGCTCGCCCTCTACAGAGACACCCACAGGTAAGACCTACATTTCCCTGTTATCACTGGACCCCTTGCCCAAACATTCCCTACACCATCTCATACACCTACATGACCTAGATTGGTCTTCACCTGGGAAACACCCCAAACTTGAGGAGGATTAGCCCAATAGAACATCCTGAGACCCTCTCCAAACCTGGCTTGTTAAACTGCATAACATCTTTGAGCATTTGCCTAGGTAAATGGGTGTTTGATGCACATGTTTGAGTAATTTGATTATTAGACGTGATTGACATTGCTATGATCCCTGTGACTTATGAGCCCATGGAGGGCGTACTTGTTGTTGCTGCAAGACCAAGCCCGACGGACAGGTACATATGGGGAGATGATTAGCTCAGACCTCCATGGGGCTAAAAGCCCACCAGATGGATGTTGTGACCCCAGCAAGGAGCAGAGAGACACCAGGGGCTTGCACCAGAGAAAAAGAAGGATGTTGCACCAGAGACACTTTGGTAGGCCTGGACCTAGGGGGATCTTGCTCTCCCCCCTGAACATTAGCCTTGGGAGGCCCATGACGTCATCCTTGTGACCCTAGACGTCACCCAGCGTCGGATGGACATAATGGAGGCAATTGTGTGCTAGGTGGCACATGTGGCATCATCCGGAGGCCTTGGGAGGCCTAACGTTTTGCTCATGGAGCCTAACGTCCCACTTATGAGGCCCAACGTCACCCTAGGAGGGCATGACGTCACCTCTACTACACATTTTAGGGTCACCCTAAGAGGTGTAGATTTCTGAAACCTTAACCAACTATCCTTGAAAGACAACTACCCCCTCCCAAATATGGAACATTTGTTACAAAGGGTTACTGGGGCAGGCATGATGTCCATGCTAGATGGATTTTCTGGATACAACCAAGTGTTACTCAAAAGAGAAGACCAACTTAAAACAGCATTTACCACACCATGGGGAACATCCATGTACTTAAGAATGCCCTTCGGCCTTATGAATGCAGGTGCAACCTTTTAGAGAGCTATGGACTTTGCCTTTAGGGATCTCATTCAGAAAATCATAGAAATTTACCAAGATGATCTCACAGTCGTATCAAAGGAAAGGAGAGACCATATCTCACACCTCATAATTGTTTTTGAAAGATGTAGAAAGTATGGTATCTCCTTGAACCCTAAGAAGTATGTCTTTGGGATAGATAAAGGGAAACTATTGGGACACAGCCTCAGAAGGGGAATTTCTGTAGACCCGAAAACGATCCAATCTATCAAGGATGTACGTCCTCCAGCTAATAAAAAATCCCTACAATCCTTTTTCGGAAAAATAAATTTCATTCGAAGATTGGTCCCAAACTTTGCCGAAAGAGTAAAACCCATGAGTGCATTACTGAAAAAGGATATGGTTTCCAAGTGGGATGATGAGGCTATTAAATCCTATGAAGACATAAAAGATGCCATCTCCCAAGCCCCAGTTCTGGTTAGTCCTAACTATTCACGAGATTTCATAATATTCTCTTTTGCCTCCCAAGACACCATTGCAGGTGTCTTGTTGCAAAAAGACGTTGACGACCATGAACACCCCATCACCTTCATGAGTAAAGTCCTTAGGGATTCAGAGCTGAACTATTCGATTACTGAGAAGCAATCTTACGCTTTAGTGAAATCCCTTAAGCACTTTAGAAACTACGTGAGTTATAATAAGATTAAGGCTTATGTCCCTTACCCAGCAGTAAAGAATGTCTTATCACAACAGGATTGTATGGGTACTAGGGGCAAGTGGGTTTCCAAGATCCAAAAGTATGATTTAGAGATAAAGCCCACCAAGATTGTAAAGGGACAAGGTTTAGCCCAAACGCTGACTAAAAGCAACCAAAAGGCCATATAAATGGGAGAAAGCGAACAGATAAACGTGGTAGTGAGTGAGTTAGAACATGATGAATGGTATTTCGACATAATATACTACCTTAAGAATTTATCGTGCCCAGATCATCTAGTAGATTACAAAAGAAGGGCCTTGAGACTTAAAGCCATGAAATATTCTTTGACTGAGAATGGCCTTGGTTGGAAATACCCCGATGGAGTTCTCGTTAGATGTGTGAACCAAGAAGAAGCTAATAAACTATTGAACGAATTACACTCCGGTGGACATTTTGTTGCCCGTACCACCGCACACAAGATCTTAAGAGCTGGATATTAATGGCCAACATTGTTCGCTGATACTCACCGATATTTCCGATCATGTCAGCCTTGCCAATACTTTACTGGTAAACCAAAACTCCCGACACAACCTTTGAAACATGTGGTAGTAGAAGCTCCTTTTCAACAATGGAGATTAGACTTTATTGGGGAGTTTAAAGACAATTCAAGTAATGGTTACCGATGGATTTTGACAGCCACATATTATTTTATCAGGTGGGTGGAATCTATTCCCACAAAGAAAGTCACTGAGGAAGTAGTCATGAACTTTTTAGAGAAAAGAGTCATAACAAGATTTGGAGTCCCATCCAAGATTACCACTAACAATGCCAAAGCCTTCAGTTCTCTTGCGTTAGCAAATTTTTGTTTCAAATATGGCATTGTTCTATCTCATTCCTCCAATTATTATCCACAAGGGAACGGGTTGGCAGAATCAAGCAATAAGAACCTTATGAACATCATCAAGAAGGTTGTGGGAGAGAACAAGAGGTCTTGGGATAGCATAATTAAGCATGCCTTGTGGGCAGATCGAATAACAACAAAGACCTCAACAGGAAAGACCCTGTTTGAACTAGTGTATGGGTTAGAGGCCAGACTTCCTGTGAATCTCCAAATCCCTATCCTCTGTTTTGCTCAACAATACACCACTGATGGAGAGGTAATCCAAGGGCGAATTAACCAATTAGTAGAGTTGGATGAATCTAGAAGGGTTGCCCTAAGCCAAATGGTAAGAAACCAGGAAAAGATCAAGAACACCTTCGATCACAAGGCAAAGGAGAGGGATTTCACTGAAGGAGATTTAGTGTTGTTATGGGATAAAAGAAGGGAGAAACCTGGTATGCACAAGAAGTTGGATGGACTAGGACAGGTCCCTACAAGATCATGAGTACCGCAGGAACAAACTCTTTCAATTTGGGAACCTTGGAAGGAGAGGCTTTGAAGTTACCTGTGAACGCTATACACATCAAGCGTTACTACCCGCCAGCAGCATGACAGGTAAGTGCAGGTAAGTAGGTAGGCATTTTGCATTCATTGTATATACCATTTGCATTTCATGCTAGAGTAGTTGTATTTCTATTTGTACATATGATTGCTTACTTGTATTTCATTGTATCATATATGAGCCAGGGGTGATATCACCACCCCAAATGATTCCTAATCAATTTTGTTGAGATCTAACAAGTCACAAGTCATACCAGAGATGTTGAGGTTCTCATGCGCTCTACGGTGAGCACATGTCCCCGAGTTGGAGCCAGATGTTATCCCCTAGCCTAGGGATAACTAAGGAGATTGTGTCTTGAGGCCCACAGGTCCTAGACATGGAGTACCAAGAGCCATATTGACTTGAGCCTGGCCTTGGAGGGCCCATCCTTCTTCTTCAACACCTCCATCCTGTCAACAGCAGTGGCATCCATCCCATTGGCCTGGTCCTGAAGCAGTAGTGGGTCTTGCTCCATGAGGTAATGAGTCCAGGTATCATGGTATGTGTCACTCTGATTCTCAAAACATTTGAATATGTGCATTTAATTCTCTTTTGCTTCACGACGTGTGCTTGGATTTTATGCCTTTTGACTTGTCCATACCTGGTAGGATGACAGAATACCCTAGCAAGTCGGTTCCCTTAGGAGTGAGTTGCCACTGGGTGGGTTCATCAAAGGTCATCATCCATTCCCACCATACTTATCACTTTTCATCATCTTCCCTCTCATATATCCCCTGCATGGGTTCGGTCATTGGGTTTGCCAAGCTAGTAAAGGGTTGTACCTTGCCTTGTGGGAAGAAGAGACTAAAGGCCCAAAGGGTAAAAGTAGTTGGCAAAAGATAAAATCCAAAAGATCAAACCTTGAGATGCTTCGCCCAGAGATCCCCAAGAAATCAATAAAAGGCTTCTCAGCAAGAAAAAGGGGGGAGCCATAAAACGATAAAACTCAAGACCTAGTTGGTGGATAGGGGGTCTCATCACGAGCCAGCCTATTAGGTCCATTGTAGCGGTATGACACTACTATTCATCTGGTCACCACGACAAGTTAGTGGCTCTTGGTGGCATAGCCAAGAGAAAGGGTGTCTCATCACGAGCCAGCGTTCTCATCTCTGTGAAACACTTGTGGGTAACACTGTCACCACTGGTCACCACGCCAGGGTAGTGTCCCCCAACTATTCTCTTGAAAGAAAAAGTAATAAGATAAAAAATCCAAAAGGCATTAAATGGGCTAGGAAACATTTACATCCATGACAGGTAAGCCCTACATTTCCCTGTCATCACTACACCCCTTGCCCAAACATCCCCATACCATCTCATGCACTTACATGACCTTGATTGGTCTTCACCTGGAAACACCCCACACCTATGGAGAATTGGCCCAATAGGATGTCCTGGAACCCTCTCCAGACCTGGCTTGTAAAATAGCATAACGTCTTTGAGCTCTTGTCTAGGAAAGGAGGGTTTTATGCACATGTTTGGGTAACTTGATTATTAGATGTGATTGACATTGCTATGATCCCTATGACTTATGAGCCCATGGAGGGCATACTTCTTGTTGTTGCAGGACCACGCCCAACGGACAGATACATATGGGGAGATGACTAGCTCGGACCTCCATAGGGCTAAAATCCCACCAAATAGATGTTGAGACCCCAGCCAGGGGCAGACATATACCAGAGACTTGCACCGGAGAGAGAGGAGGACATTCCACCAAAGACAGCTTGGCAGGCCTGGACCCAGGGGGGTCTTTCCCTCCCACCATGACATTGGCCCTTGAAGGGCCTTGACGTCATCATTCAGAGCCTTGACGTCACCCAATTGAGGTATCCAGCATGAGGGTGCCTTTGGTTGGCACATGTGGCAATTCCTGAGGGGTTTTGAGCCCCAAAGTTTCACTTGGAGGGCTAACGTTCTAGCAAGAAAGCTAACGTCACCCTAGGTGGGGTATGACGTCACCCTGAAAAGATAAATTTAGGGTTTTATTTGACAATTTTGTGAAAAAATGGATTTTTCATGTAAACTAGCCATGTCGGCCTTTTTGACCTAATTTTGTAATTAAAGGTCATATGGATTGTATAAATAAGGGATTTGTCCCGTGTATTTTTTTCATCATTCTTCGACTCACACAAGTGAGATCTGAAATTCGACCTCTTTAAGGTTTATTAGCTGAAATTAAGTGGTGCGCAACTCTTGGAGGAGGCTTATCTTGGTGTTTTTTGGCATTTTCTTGGTGGAAAGTCTTCAACTAGGGCATTTGCTAGATTACTCTTGGTGAATGTAAGTGAAATTTTGCAATTCTTCTTTTCTTTGAATGGTTATAGGATTTTTACTTTGCATTTACTAAGATCATGAAATTAGTAGTATAAAACCCTAGGAGATTAAGCACATGTTATTGTCCTTATCTCAATAGCTATCCACCTACTAGATTTTGTTAGAAAACCTATCCATTGAAGCATGTGCTAGAGCCCTACCATTGTAGCACTCTAACACCTTTGCTTCATCAAGTCTTTATTTATCTTAAGCTTGAACTAAAGAAGAAGAAAACCGCTAGGGCCTAGGGTTACCTACTTCCTAGTAGCCGTTTTTCCTTCTAGGGTTTGGTGATTGAGGCCTTAGGTTACCAACACCTCAACCATCATCCCTCTTGTCCTTAGTTCACATGTTATCATTTGTTTCCTTCAAGATTGTTGCTGCAAAAAAGTGACTCCATTGGCCCTAAAGACACTGATCTAGACCTTATACTTGATTGATTAATGAGAACAACCCTTAAATCTTATACCTCAAGCTATTTGCTAACCTCTCCTAACCCTAGATTAGACTAATCTACTAACATCCTTGTTGTTGTTACAAAAGTAAGCTACAGCCATATATTACAGCAGTAAAATCCCCTAAAAGCAATTATTAATGTTGATTTTTACATTGTCTCATTAACTTCTGACAAGTGCTAGCATATTGCTATTGTTAGGTTATCATTTTGGGTCATTTTGAAGGTTGTTTAAGGCATTAATTGTGAAGCCATCATCATATATACATTGTTGTTATAGATTTTTGTTTGCTTCATCTTATATCAACTTATTGCTTTCATTGACAAGTCCAAGGTTTTACGAAGCACTGACATCAATTGTACTTGCAAAGTAGTGTTTTCTTGTTCTCTTGTTCTGCGCAGGTACACTTAAGCATATCATTGCTTCATATTGTTAAACCTTTGGGACTTTCTAATCAGTGTGACTTGTGAGAGAGGATAACTTTTCTTGATACCTCAACCTTTGCCTTCTCAAACCCCCAGGTCACCGAGGATGTCTCCCCTGGGCTTTCACCCCTAAATAGAAAGAGGTGTCTTATTAAGGTGACAGTGATAGGACAACCTCTTATTACGCCAATTTGCCATCCACTTGCCTTTCCCTTTTGGACAAGTACAAATTGTGCGATAACATGCCTCAAGCATATACTATAATCATCAAGATTTAACCCTCAAAACATACATAAAGACATACCTTTAATCATATAACAACCTAGTGCATATCATCACAGACCAGCAAACCTTCTTCAATCTTCAGAATTAAGAGAATGGCACCTTCTTTAAAAWTTTTGCACAAATCCGCAATTCCTACGCTGTCAACCCACAGCCATCCGCGCTTTGCTTCACTGYGACCCGCGTAGATTCGCGCTTTGCTCCACTGCAACCCACAGATAACCTCAGAAAACTAGTACAATCACTTATGTACTCCTTGCTCTCTTCGACCTCCTTTCTCATAGGCCAGATTTGCTTTGTTGAGATCGCCAATCCTCCTAGCACAAGTGCAGACCCACTTATGCCAGCTCGATACCACAAACACACTTGCTTGGATGAACAAATGAGAGGTTCTTGATGTGTATTTATACTTTTCCAAGTGCCTCCTTTATTTGACTTTAGGGTCGACCTGTAACTTCTTGTTGCAACAACGTTTTCTCCTTTAGATAATTCCCGACCTTCTTGTAACTTCTTTGACCTTAGATTCGGGGCTTCTTGACCATACTTCGGGGCTTCAACTTTAAGAGAGCATAACTTCTCAACCGTGAGGAACCACGTGGCGTACCACCTACCGTTGGAAACGACATGACAAGGACTATCCATCTATGAGGGTTTTGCATGCAATTATGATGTCCTTCATACTCTTTTTCTCCACTCAACTTTGGGCTTCATGATCACACCTCTAGGGCTTTCTAACCATATTCTCATGGTTTCTTGTAGACGTCTTCAAAGCGTTTTCCCGTGAGGGCCATGCTTAAAGCTACACCATAAGGGGGCCATTTTGGAGACTTCTTAAAATACACCTATCACTTCTAGAATCTTCTAGAGTTCTTCTAGGATTAAGTTTAGAGCTATTATTAGGTTTCTTTTCAATTTACTAGATAACAATAGCATAGGTAGGATCACTGAGAGAAACACAATCACAAGATACACAACATTTATCCCGAGATACCCTCATGGGGGCGAAAACCCAACAAAAACTTCCTTAATATAGATAGCCAATACAATGCAAAGACAATAAACCAAAACACTAGAGAATATCCAACACTGAGCAATGTGCCTCTCTCTTCCTTCTTCTCCCAACTGCGGCTACCAAACTTGCACACTGAGTGAGCAAATGAGTGAGTGTGATAATGAGGCATTAGCTTCCTTTATTTATACGAACTGGCAGGTGTTGGAAAGGTGTCTCTTCACTGGGCAGGGCCGACTTGTCTTCTTAGTGGTTAAAACCACTTTAATTAGCCTAGGGGTCGACTTCTCAATTTGCACAATATATTTAGGGTTTGACCAATCCAAAAAAGGGGATTTGGTCAATTACAATGCCCGACATGATCAATACACAAAAGGGGATTGACCTAATTAATAATGACTCAATAAATAAATAGAATACTCTTTGCAGTTACAATATTTCAACACTCCCCCTTAACAAGAAGGGTATTCTACAACATCATCAAGAGAGAGAGAGAGAGGGCAGCAACATCAACAACCTCTGGAACACTAATTGGCATATCTATAAATCATCGGAATTTTTTCTCATCATCATTCATAGCATGGAGCTGGAGTAGCATCATCATCCTCATCAACATGAGGCTAAAGTAACATCATCATCATCTTTAGCGTGAGGCTAAAGTAACATCATCATCTTCTTTAGCATGAGGCTAAAGTAATATCATCAACATCTTTAGCGCGAGGCTAAAGTAACATCATCATCTTCTTTAGCATGAGGATAAAGTAATACCATCAACATCTTTAGCATGAGGCTAAAGCAACATCATCATCTTCAGCATTAAAGCTTAAATAACATCATCATCGTCATCTTCAGCAAGAAGCTGAAGTGGCATCATCATCATCTTCAGCAAGAAGCTGAAGTGGCATCATCATCATCTGCATCAACATGGATTAGTATAACACTAATACATCATCATCAACAATAATAGCACAAGGTTGATACAACATCACAGCACAAAGGTTGGAGCATCATCAACATCAACACTAGGCTGGAAATCTTCAGCACGAAGTTGACATCTCAACAACACCAGCACGAAGCTGGAAATCTTCAGCACTAGGCTGGCATCACAACAACATCAGCACGAAGCTGGGAATCTTCAACACGAGGCTGGCATCACAACAACATCAGCACGAAGCTGGAAATCTTCAGCACTAGGCTAGCATCACAACATCTTGTGGTACTCTGACAGATCCAAAGGAATCAAAGCTAGCACATACATGCACAAGTACTCTGATAGCCCGTCCTTACAGACCTTCGAGATCTGTCCAGGGATGATCAGTCCCATGGGATATAAAATCCTAATTGAGCTACCCGCTATTGGTCAGGATACCATAGTATCATCAGCACTACTCCCCCTTTCGAGGGAGGCCCTTTCGGACTATACCAAGCTTGTCTCGAAAGTGCTCAAATTTTGCACGAGACAGAGGCTTGGTCAACACATATGCAACCTGTTCATTTGTGCCAACATATTGGAGCTTTATAGCTCCTCTCTGCATCATATCATGAGTGAAGTTATACCAGATCTCTATGTGCTTTTTTGAGTCATCATGGAACACATTACTTTTATACAACTCTGGTTATCACATAGGATCGCGGTGGCTTCCATCTCCAGATCAAATAGATCTGTCAACAACATCCGAAGCCATATGGCTTCACAACTAGCGAAACATGCTGCAATATATTCCGCTTCTACCGTGTTGGAAGCAATACTGGGTTGCTTCCTACTCTGCCATGAAGTCATGGCTGACCCCAAACTGAAACAACATCCTGAAGTACTCTCTTTCTATCAAAAACACTTCCAGCTCAATCTGAATCAATATATCCATACAATTTGGAGTCATGATCTCTAGTATAAAAAAGACCAAAATCCAACGTACCCTTAAGGTATCTCATCACATGTTTTGTGGCAACAAGGTGAACACGTTTGGGCTCTACCAAATATTGACTCAAGGTGTTCACAGCAAAACATATATCTGGCCTGGTGTTCGTCAGATATATCAACGATCCAATGATCTGTCTGTACAGCGTAGCATCAACCAATTCTGACCAACTATCGACCAGGGGCTTCAACTTAGTTCCCATGGGTGTGTTCATGGATTTACACTCCAACATATCAAACCTCTTTAGTATTTCAACGACATACTTCCCTTGGTTAAGAAAGATCTTGTTTGGGCTCTGCCAATCTTCAAGATCTAAGAGATAAAGCCTTAGGTCTTTCATCAAACTCTGTAGCGAGCTTCTTCTGCAATTTGTGATGAGCTTTTCTTCATCTTGTCAAGAATACATCATCTACATACAATAGCAACAATATAACTGGCTCATCATTCATAACCTTGAAGTAAAGATTAGAATCAGTTTTATTCTCGGTAAAGCCCAAGCTCGTCATGAAACTGTCAATTTTTCCATACCAAGCTCTAGGAGCTTGCTTCATCTTGCAGACATGAGTCTTTCTATCTTCAACTTCAAATCAAATTTTCACATCACTTTCTACCAACCTGGTACAATTGCTTAGTTGCAATTCAATCTGCACAATCATGTGCTAGCTCTGCAAAGCACTATCTGTCTCACTGCCTGAGAGTATGTCCTCTCCTCTTTCTACAATTGTTCCTTCTGGAACTGGGACTCTGCACCGGCAGCTGCTCTGAGGCTGAGAATGACTGCTTCATCCTCACTATGGATGCTAAAATATGTGAGTAACTCCTCTTATTCTATCACGGCAACAACTTCATCTGAAACTGAGAGTGGCTCAATAATTGATATCGAAGGTAGCTCTTCTTCTTTCATGGAGGTAACTCTATCTTTTATCGTAGTCATGTCTCCATGACCCAACTAATGTAATGCACCAACTATAGCTTCCTCAAGGTTATCACCTATGCCCTGAAACAAGGTCAACAAACCAGCAAGCAAGAATAATACTCTTTTGATAATAGTAATAAAACAATAGCACGAACAATCGTCACAGTAGCTCCTTTAGAGCTATCACTTGTGGCCTGCCTGAAAAAGTAAGAAATGCAATACGAAATGAGATCAACACTCTTCTAGTGTTGTGATCAAACATTCATCCATGGCAACCTAGAACCAACACAAGAAGTTTCTCCTAGAGGAGATGTTAGTTGTATCTGGTAAATGATTACATTAAGCATTTATCTCAATATGCTCACACGCTACCAAGCATAATACTTTTCAAAGATTGCTA
>SNQJ01S0005785.1:335675-369080 GCA_010110895.2 Picea sitchensis
ACAGGAATGGGACAGCAGTGTGGGGGACGGGTGGGGACAGGTCGTGGGGAATGGGGAGGGGTTACGAGGATGTTTTTTTGTTTTTTTTTAAATTTGCAGGAAGGGAATTAGGTTGGGAAGAAAAGTTACGGGAGATGGAAAGGGGGACGAATAGGGGTGTGAGGGATATGGCAGAAGGTTGGGCGTGAGTGGGTGTGCTTTTACGATATGGGTTGTCGGGTTTTGGGGAGGACCGATCTGCTCTGATACCAATGTAATATATAACCAGGTATGCAATTGTAATAATAATATATAAAATATGAATAATTGATAAAAATGAGATGATTACAATTGAGAATGAGGGCTTGTTTATATACCCACGCAGGGGTGCCCTTTAACTAATAGACATGTCCTTTGAGAACATGTCCTTTCATTATTAATAATTACTATTTACTAATTAATTACTATGATATGAATATCTATTTATATGTATTTTTTATGTTCATAACAAACTCCATCAACACTTGTTCAGAAAATCAGCAAGCAGAGTTGTCTCATACTGACCCACAAATCGGCCCTCCATTGGTAGAGTGCATCTGGTACAAAGACATCATATTCTTTCTGCAGGAGTTAAGGCCCCCTGATGGTATGGGGAAAAGCAAGGCAAGAGCTCTAAAGCTTAAAACAATTAGATAATGCCTTATTGATCAGGTCTTGTATTGGAAGGACCCTTTGGGAGTGCTTTTGAGATGTTTATACCCACCAGAAGCCCAAAAGATTATGTTTGATTTTCATGACAGTATATGTGGGGGGCATCATTTCTGGAGAACTACAACTTATAAAATTCTCACAGCTGGATATTTTTGGCCTACTCTATTCATTGATGTCTGTGCAAAAGTCAGGGCTTGTGTTAACTGTCAAAAATTCTCTGGAAAACAACAGCTCAAGTCCTTACCATTAAAGCCCGTGGTAGCTTCAGGACCCTTTCAGCAGTGGAGGCTAGATTTTATTGGAGAAATTCATCCTGCTTCAAGTGGACAACACATGTGGATCTTGACTACCACTGATTACTTTACCAAATGGATAGAAGTTATCCCCACAAGGAGTGCTTCTCACAAAGTAATCATTGGTTTTCTTGAAGATATTATGGCAAGGTTTGGTTGTTCGAACAGAATCATCACTGACAACGCTACATCCTTCAAGGCCGAGCCATTGATCAAGTTTTGTGAGCAGTTCGGAATCGCATTGATTCACTCTACCCCCTATTACCCCCAAGGGAATGGAGTGGCAAAGTCCTCTAACAAGAGCCTTATAAAGATTATCAAAAGACTGTTAGAGGACAACAAGAAAGCATGGGATTCAAAGCTCAAATTTGCTCTATGGAATGATAGAGTGACAACAAAGAGGTCTCTTGGTGTCTCTCCTTTTTAGCTTGTGTATGGAAAGGAGGCCATCTTTCCTTCTCAGCTTGCCTTGCCTGTGGCAAAATTCTTTCAGGACTGCCAAGGAGAGCCTGATGATATGATCAGAAGAATACAGCAGATCGTAGAAGTGCAGCAGACTAGAGAGCAACCGATGGACAAAGCACATGAGCATCAGCAGAGGATCAAGCAGGCTTTTGACAGGAGAGTAAGAAAAGAGGATTTTCGGCTGGGAGATCTAGTACTCAAATGGGATGCACCCAAACAGGACAAGGGCAAGCATGGTAAATTTGAAGCCCTCTGGATTGGACCCTTCAAAGTTTCTGAGGTATTTCTAAATAATACTTACAGGTTGCAGAATTTGGAAGGTGATAAAGTTTTTGGTGGCCCTGTTAATGGGCATTTTCTGAAGAAGTTTTTTGTTTGAGCCAAGGGTGGCTCCTTCATGTAATTGTAAATACCATTTTCCTTTCTGTTTTAATGGCTGACTCCACAACCCAACAGTAAGGCGATTGAAGCTGTGAGTTCTTCGCATCTCACAGGGAGCATGCCATCCCCCATGGAGCCTAATGTTAGCACATATTGTTGGTCGTGGGGTATTTTCCCTAGTAAGTGGCTTTCTAGCGAAAAAATAACCAAAGAGGGGTTAAAAACCCACTTTTCACTCTTATCCTAAGTCGGGCGATGATATGACATCTTGGCGCGATGTGGTAAGAGGCGCGTATATCTGGGCGGCCGAGATCTGGGCGCTCAGATCTGCAACGCACAGTCCTAGTCGGACCCCCCAGAGCATTCTGCCTTTAACGAGGGGAGGGGTCCGAACAGGCGGTTTTCTAGCGCGGGCCCCACACTAACATGCGCCTCCTCACGATGCTCGGACCCCCCCTCTGCTCATTCCCGCTTACCACTCCTCCCCCCCTCCGAGCAAGCCGCTTACCGCCTTCCTCTCCTGCCAACACCTGTCCCCCACTCAATCTCTCTCCTCGCCTGTCACATCTCCCGCTCTCTCTCCACCTCTCGCTCCCTCACATCACACCTGTCCTCCACTCATCGACCTCTCAACCTATCACCATCTCGCCTTCGCATTTCACCCTCTCACCGCCCGACAGATGTCCCACTCGTACTCCCTGTCATCTCCACCTAAGTTGGTTGTCCCCACCTCTTTCAGCCACCAAATCTTCCCCTTTCTACCTGTCACCTTCGTGCCCTCTCATCTCCCGACACCTATTCACCCCTACCCCGTCATACCACATCTCTCGCATGTCGGTCCCCAATCACCATTCTGTCGCCACGGTTTTCCACCTAGCCGTCCATTCCTTGTTGTTTCCACATTGATCCACACCAATCATCTCGTCTGCTCCTCCTCGCCAGCGTCCACATCCGCTTGCTAATCTCTCTGCAAAGGTCCAGCGAAGCACAAATTACCACAGTCAGCATTCAAAGACCAATCACAGTGACAGGTGTCGTGTTTGACTTCTACCCACTCCAATCCCGATGGAGCAATTAATGAAAACTAGGAAGGTGGGTGAGACATCCTCTCCTTCCATAAATAGAAGGCCAGAAAGGGACGAGTTGCAGAAGCAAGCTGTTAGTCCAGTCTGACAGAGATCGCATCCGACAGAAGACTGCATGGGCAATCTGATCAACGTCTGCATGCGCAGCCTGACAGAGAAGTTCATCAACGCAGAGCCTTGAACGTGTGACATGATCGTGTCTTAGGCATTTGTAGCCAGTTCTAAGTATATGTAGGCATTTTTGTCGTTTTGTTTAGTGTCGATGGTAAAGCTAAGCTCCCGATTGTAAAGTTTTAATGAAACTTCTGGTTCTCTGGTCATGTGAGTAATTTGCGACTTCTTGTTTAATGACAATCAGCTTTTTGTTCCATTTATTTTGCCTCTAAGACTGAAAGACTCGGGCATGGATGATCCAGTTGAGTTGTTGTGACTGTATTGTGATGTATGTTTCATTGCAGTATTGTTATAGCGTTTTCAGCTTCCTGAAGTTTTGGATCCAAGAGGATCTTGTATTCGAATCTTTTCCTCCTTAGGTTGTTGGAAGACCAGATGGCCATAGCAGACCTTTACACTTTCTCCTCAAGTTCTTCCTCTTGCTCACCCTTACTTCAACTTATTGTCTGAAGTTAGATCAAGACCTCATTTGCATGTGCATACTAGCCTAGTTTTCTGAGTTAAAGCGATATCATCCTGAGTTTGCATCCATTAGACCCCCCTTAAATTCATTCATTGTGACATAAAAACTGATGGGTATTGGGCTTACCTTTGCCGCAATCAAGAGGTGACTTCTAGTGGTAACAAGAGGTAAATTTGGTTTTAATCAGTTTGATATGATCATTCTAGCCTTCCAAAGGTTGGGATATTGGTGGAGGTTGCTTCAATGGTGCATCATGTTCTTCATGGACCAACATCATGATCACCTAGTCATATCCTAGTCACTTTCACTTTGTGTTGCATGGTTAGATCATGAGTATCCTCTAATGTGGTGATGCACTTACCTAGTTTCATGTTCCATGTCATTTCCATAATTTCACCCAATTTGTTTGTTGCAAGTATATCATCACTTTTTCCTAGGTGAAATTCACTTCACACGTACATTCTCATCACATTTCATCACTTTTCCTAGGTAGATTGTGTATCACATCACATTCCTACCTTTTACGTAGGTGAATGACACTTTTACACTTACATTCCACTTCATTCCATCTCCTAGAAGACGCATGGTACGTTTTGCCTATAATTCCCTAAGTTTTACACCTTATTAACCCCTCAATTCTCATATTTCCACTTTTTCCAATGTGAACACACCTAACTGGTTTTGGATATTTTAATTAAGTGCTAAACCTTAGATTGAGTGCCTAAGTATTGGCCAATTAATACTTTATTATTCTATTCCTTCATTCATGCCTTTTCCCTAAGTTTCACTTGACAATTTGTCACTAGGGGTTATAACTTAAAGTCTATGTGGTACACATGAGACTAGACGCTCCCCGCTTGGCACATATGTTGAGGCAACACACAAAAAAGCTAGTTCACCCTAACCTCATCTTAGCCTTGTGTTAGCAGTAATTTCCGTACTGTTGAAAGTTGAAATGATTTTGAAAAATCATCCAATATGGACATCATACCAAAACTTATGACTGCTTGAAGCACCTGCTCCATGCTGGGGAGTGGATAATTATCTTTCAAACATGCAACGTTAAGATTACGAAAATCAATACAAACTCGTATTTCACCAGTTTTCTTCCTAACCGAAACCATGTTCACTTCTCAGTTGGAATATATGATATGCTCGATGATTTGGGCCTCGTAGAGTTTCTGCAATTCTCTTTGAATTATGGGGGCAAGGAAAATTTTAGGGGCTAAATTTCTCCCATGGGCTAATTTTCCATGCTTTTCCCAAAAAAGATTCACCAATTTCCATTTTTTCTATAAGTGATTCGCCCAAATTCTATAGAATAAAATTATTTTAACTTAAACATAGCCCAAATTTTATAGAAACTATATAAAATCCTTAGAAATTTGAATATTATTTTACCTTAAACATAGCCCAAATTTTATAGAAACTATATAAAATCCTTAGAAATTTGAATGTTTTTACAAAAATATCGCCAAACATTTTATAGTTCGAATATTAAGGACTAGTAAGATTCGTTAAGGTTTCTACATTTTGAGATAAATCTCCATCCTTAAAACTATCCCGGTATGGGGGCCACCTTCGGGTTCATATATCTTTGTCGCTACCTTAATGGTTTTGCATCTTCTTTTAGTGGGATCGCATGGTTGATAATCTTCGGATCATATGTTTTCAATTCATCATATGACCATGCGTACTCTCGCACCAATGCCTCGATCCTTTCTCTTTCCTGGCGAGTGCAATCTCGTCCAATCTTGATGAGCCTAGGTGATTCTTTTGAAAAGATGTCTAAATGTATCACCTGATGATCTACACAAGGTTTGCTAGTCCCAACAAATGCATCAGATCTATCAAAAAACTTCTGCAAAGGCACTAGACCCCTAGAAATCTTGTTAGCCCTCAACTGGACCAATGGAACATCCTCGTCATCGTTTACCTAATCAACTACCTGGCCAGAAAACTCGTTAATGAAATTAAGAAAACTACAAATATGTCATTCATCTTCAAATATTTGACAAGAGCCAATGTTGTTAGGAATAAAAGGTCAAAACATTACCTCAACCCTGTATTTGGTATATGGGTTGGACTCACATGGCGGAAAAAAATATAGCTAAAGACGTCAAGGAATCTGCTAACTTGTTGAATACCAGGGGAACAACAGTGATATTAAAAGCGTTTTATATTAAAAGCATTAAAACAATCTATCCCACCCAACACTGTGTCCCTATATCTCTTCAATCGAGGATTCCTTGCTTCGCATTGTTTCTTTACCTAATTCACAATAAGTTATGAATCCCCTTCTACCTTTAATTGCTTAATTCCCGTCTCTCTTACTCGTTGAAGTCCTAGCAACAAAGCTTCATATTTTGCCATGTTGTTAGTGCAATCAAATTCTAAACGAATAGAATAAGGGAAAACCATACCTGCAGGAGTTATGAGAACAACCCCCGTTCTTGATCTGAATCTGCAACAGGTAGCATCAAATTGCATGGTCCACAATACATTGTTCACACTCAATGGCAACGATATAACTGGTTCCTCCTGGTCACTTGTCACTACATAAGCCCCCAACTCCGGTTCAGCTACTTCGGGGTACAATGGCTCATTATTCAAGTTTTGCAGGTCCTCCATGTTAAAGTATTCGATGTGCTCGTTTTACCATAGACAATATCACTATTGTCACCCAACCATAGGCACGCAGCCACCCCCGAGCACCATAACCTTTGCTAGATAGAATGCTTCCGAAAGCAACACTAGAACCAACAGATAACCAAGAGAGCGCATCTTTCTCCAAAGATAGCTCACCAGACAGAAAGTCCCAAAGCCACAGAACAAGAACAATACTCAGTTGCAGTAGTTGCAGTTTCAGTTACCAAGAATACCACCAAGAATATCAGAATACGACCAAGAATGTCACCAAGAATACCACTAAGAGATACTAGAAGATAGGGCGCACATCTTAGGCTAGATGGCACTAGAGAGAGCGACCAAGAATCACCCCAAAGTATCCACCTTCCTGTCTTGCAGTTGCAGCTCCAAACTTGCACTATCCTTGACTGAGAGAGTGAGTGAAGTGAGTGTGTACAAATGAGCTAGATCATCTCTTATTTATAGTGGTTCTTGTCACTTGTCTGGGCCGACTTGTCCTCTTGGAAGCAAATACTTTAATAATAATTATTTTACTGAGTCGACTTGTCTTCTAGGGTTTTTACACATCTATTTAGGGTTTCTCTTGCTTCCAAAATATTATATTCTAGCCAAAGGCTACACATGGAGGTTAATGCATCCCGCAGCTACCATAATATCAACACTCCCTTCTAGCTAGGGAGGTATTAATTGTAATGGTCTCAAACACATCCATCCATTTCACATGGTATGGGCAAGGCTCACATAGTCTTGCAAACCATTCTACAGGTAGCCTCATCATAGCCACATGGGCTATCTCATGATCACGTAGATCAAATCACGAGCATCATCATCATTATCCATCTAGCTGGCAATCACCTCCAACACTATTGGTTGGCACACCAACTTAGAAAAATACCTTCAACACTACTGGTGGTCTCCATGGCAATCCAGTAGTAGTACACAGTTACTACAATGCCATCCAATAGATCACAACAATGGAAATCCATAGCAGCACACAACTGTTATCCAGTGGTATACAACCACTCCTAGTAGCACACAACTACTATCTAGTGAGATACAATCACTACCAATGGAACACATCCACCACAGTATTACATAGCTACTGTCCAAAGACCCACAGTCTCCACTGCAATCAACTAATAGCTACACAAGCTCCCACCATGCAGTACAACAGTCTCCTGGCATCAAATCATATCATCGTCTGCATCATCTCTCGAGGCCATACTCCATCTGAGTAATCGAGCATGATGTTGAATAAGTCATGTGTTAGACTTAGTGCACTCAACAGAGTGTCTCGCATAAGTCACTCACTCAACAGAGTGATACAGGGACCATTCTTCTAATCCGGACATATGTCCAAGAAGAATAGTTGTCCCAACAGATGTTGAATGTCCCACGATGGCTACAAGAACCATCCTCTCCATTGTATCATCTCTAAGTTGTACTAGCATGATGCAAATGCATCATATCTAAGTTGTACTGGCATGATGTGGAGTACCATCTACATCATCTCTAAGTCGTACTAGCATGATGTGAATGCATCATAACTAAGTTGTATTGGCATGACATAAATCAATGCCTCTGCATCATCTCTAAGCTGTATGATCATATCTAAGTTGTACTAGCATGATGCTTTGCATCATATCTAGGTTGTACTAGCATGATCATATCTAACATGAAGTGAGTCATCTGCATCATCTCTAAGTTGTATGATCATATCTAAGTTGTACTAGCATGATGCGACTCGGGCATAAGCATCATCTCTAAGTTGTACTAGCATGATGTCAATGCATCATATCGAAGTTATACTAGCACGATGCGTCTCAAGACATATGTATCATATCTAAGTTGTACTAGCATGATGTTGAAGCATCATATCTAAGTTGTACTAACATGATACAGACCAACAATCTGTCAACCTGGACCATTCTCCACAGGAGAATGTTTGTCCACCAACACAATGACTATCAATGATACCATGTATCGACACTCCCTCCCAACCGAGGATATCATAGCAGAGCCCAAACTGAAACATATACCAGAAGTACTATTTCTGTCATCTACACTTCCTGCCCAATCTGAATCAGTAAATCCATGCAGTTGTACATCACTGTTTGAGGCATATCTCAAACCATAGTTTAGCATCCCACGAAGATATCTCAAAATATGCTTTGCAGCGATCCAATGCTCATGTCTAGGTTCCACCTAGAACTGGTTCAATGTGTTCACAATAAAGCAAATGTTCAATCGAATATTAACAAAATACATCAATGAGCCAATCAACTGACAATACAGGGACGAATCTATTGGATCAAAATCAGAGTCTCTCAACTTCCTCAGATCTGTCACTTGTCATGGATTTGCAATCCATCATCCCAAACTTTTGAAGAATCTTTACAACATACTTCCCTTGCCCCAAGAAGATTTCACCATGCTTTTGCTATAATTCTAGTCGCAAATAATAATGCATGAGACCAAGATCCTTCATATCGAATTCAGAGGCTAGCTCCCTCTTACATTGAATAGTGAGAGGCTCTACACCTGTCAGAAACAAATCATCAACATATAGTAGCAGAATCACAGGTGCATCATTCACAACCTTGTAATAAAGGTTTGGATCAGCATAGCTCTTAGAAAATCCAAGTCTCGTCAAGTAACTGTCAATTCGTGCATACCAAGCTCTTGGAGCTTGCTTGAGTCCATACAAGGCCTTCTTTAATCTGCATTCATGGGTTTCTCTCGGATGTACCTCAAAACCTTGAGGTTGCTCTATGTATACTTCTTCCTCAATTACTTCATTGAGAAAAAACGGTCTTTACATCCATTTGATGTAAACTCCAACCCATGGATGCTACAAGAGATATGATTGCTCTAATAGAGGTGTATCTGGCAACTAGAGAAAATGTCTCATCATAGTCTTCTCCCTCCTGCTAGGAGAACCCTTTAGCCACGAATCTTGCCTTGTATTTATTGATACTTCTATCCACTGCATGCTTTATATTATAAACCCATTTTGAGGTGACTACAAAATTTCCTTCAGTTCTAGGCACAATTTCCCATACATCATTTTTCATGATGGATTGATATTCTTCCATCATAGCTTCCTTCCATTCTTTCTTCTTGATTGACAGCCAAAGATCCTCAAGTCTTCAACACTTGACTTATTTCCGGAGAAAGCTTCTTCTGGAGTCATGTTCTTCAATATATGATGAGGACTTATATTCTTCAATACCCCACAAACATGTACTTCCCTCGAATCCATTACCTGTACGTTTTTGTATGGCTTAAATATTTGCAATCCTAATTCACACATAATCTCAAGGATCATCACGTTAGTGGAAGTTCTCAAATCCAACATACAATTGTGCAATAGTAAACCATTAACCAATAATGAGATGTAGAAAGGAGAAGGTGTTAATATTATTACGCATGGTAGATCTTGGAGGTATTTACTCCACATGTAGCGGCGAGAATAGAATATTCGAGGGAAGCGAAGAGAAACCCTAGTGGTGGTTTAATACAGAAGACAATTAGGCTCAAGAGAATGACTTGTATTATTAGATTTAATCAACCTCCGAGAGAAGAAGTCGACTAAAAGGAAATATTATATACTAAAAGAATTAGTACCAGAATGAGAAGTAAATGCTTGATGCTTAAAATTAAAGTACTCATCTGAGCCAGTGTTCATTTTAAACATTCTCGAGCTATGACACTATTATTACCTTTGATTAGCCAATCAGTAATTACCAAAGTTTGAAGGAGAGTTGTCGTTACAGCTGATGCAGCTAGCAGATCACATTTTCCTTGGAATATCTCTTGGTTAGGACTATCTGATCAACTATTGTTTGATGCGCTATCCTTGGGGTACGCGGTATCTTGTTTAGCTATCTAGCCTGGGGTTTTCTTCCAAAGTGATTCTATGTCAACGGTAAGGTGCTTTCGGGGGTGGTTTCGACCTATGGTTGGGTGAGAATAGTGATTTTGTCTATGGTTAAGAGAGCACATCCATCATATTCTAGCAGTTATGGGTACACCTCGCTATTGCATAAGGATACTAAGCATTTGAAGAAGTATGTTAGGGTTTCACCAGCAGGCTGATTACCAAAGCAATTGCTAGGGTTACTAGCAGGTGTTGTTGTAGGAAACCTAATCCTCTCGTTGAGGCACCTTAAAATTGAAGGGATTGACCTAATTTTGGGATAGAAAACAAGTTAGATGGGGCTTCTAACTTGAGAGCATAGAAGACAAGGATTGAACTCATCCTTGCGAAGAATAAAGAGTTGGATAGCATTGAAAAGAAAGATCGTGGGAACGAGGAGTTTGAAGAAGGGAAAAGAGAAGGAACCTGAGCGTTGTAGTTTTGGAGAAATTCAAATCCAATGACATCAATGCCATGAGTATCGCGGGTGGTTCTATATAAAAGAGACCGCGATACCCTACATCTCCCCATCTTGACTCATCGAGAGATGGACGATGCCATAACAAACCTCTTCGCAGTCAGAAAAATTGGACCCATCACGTCCATTCCTCCATTTCCATCCATTCCATTCCATTCTCCATCCATCCACTCCATTTCCATTCCTCCATCCTCCGTCCTCCATTTCCCTCCTTGGGCTCCATCCTTCCATCCATCCATTCACATTCCCTCCATTCCTTTTCCGGCTCGGTGTCCATTTCCTTCCATTCCATTCCATCCATTCCTTCCTCCTTCCATTCCTTCATTCCCACCATTCCATCCTCTTTTCATGTCCATCCATTCCATTCCTCTTCTTCCTTCCTTTCCGGCTGTCCGGTCCGTCCATTCCGTCCTTTGTCCATTCCATCCATCAGGTCCCATGTCCATTCCATTCCATTCATTCTTTCATTCCTCTGCTCATCCATCCTCCCTTCATCCGTCCGTCCATTCCATCCATCCATCCATCCGGCATCGTCCTCCTCCATCGTCCTGTCTCCATCCATCCATCCGGCTCCATTCATTCCTTCCGTCCATCCATTCCTCCATCCATTCCTCCATCCATTCCTCCATCCATCCATCCATCCTTCCATTATCCATCCATTCGTCTTTCATTTATCCCATGTCCATCCATCCTCCATCCATCCATTCTGGTCCTTCTTTCCTTCCATTCCTTTCCATTCCTCCATCCATCCATCCATTCCATCCATCCGGGCTCTTCCATTATCTATCCTTCCATTGTCCATGAGAATCATTTCCTCCATCCATCCATTCCTCCTCCATCCAGACTCTTTCCAAGGAGGATGGGGAGGTCTCATCCGCAGTGGCCCATTATGTTCCTTAGGTGTTTGTGATTTGTATTTGCCACTATCGGTCACCAGAAGCGGGCAATGACCTTTGGTTGCATGGCCAAAGGAGGGGTGGTCTCATCACGAGAACGACCCTCTCACATTTCTGCCGAGAAGATACTGAGTAGATGCTTATTTGTCATCTGTACAAAGTAGTGTCCTCTTCGTCGGTCTTGTAGTAAAAGCAATGAAGAAGATGGAGCCAAATAGGGGCCCCGGAAAATGCCGTCATAGTAGTCTGACTAGCCTCCTACAAAGGCACCCTGAGACCTTGACCCTTGAGTGCGACTATGTTGGACATCCCTAAAACCATATCACCTCATTACACATGGCTTGAATGATCCTTTGAGAAACTTTCCATCTCTTGTGGGTATTAGCCAATAGGTTACATTCTCTTGGTTTTCCTCGGCTTTGTATAGTAGATATATGTAACGTCTTTGGAAATATAGATGATTTGTTAGAGTTCCATGCATATATTTGATAAATATAATGATGAGATATGATTTACATTATATGATGTCTAGGACTGATGAAACCATGGAGGGCATAGCTTTTGAACTGCAGGACCATACGTGATTACAGTGCACATAAGAATGGTCTTCCCGGACCTCCATGAAGTAGAGAGCCCATCGGATGGGCATTTAGGATGGCGGAAGCTGAGGACAAGGTTGTAGCGAGCCCTTACCAGGAAGAAGGCAGCCCTCCTCCCGGGGCCCCGTTTTGGCGAGACGACCAGGATCGGCCAAATGGGGCGATGGTCTTGGTGATCATGACACCACCCAGGGCAGCTTGGACAATTTATGGAGCATGTGGCATTGTACTGGGACTATTTGGCACGTGTGACAGGTTCTTGGAGCCTCGGGAGGGGCAACGTCTTGCTCGTGGATGATGATTATGCCCCAACAGACCGCGTCTCCCAACAGGGGCACGGCGTCTCCATTAGCTCACTTTGGCATTTTAGGCATGTAATGTGACAAATAATTGAATAATGTTAAGTGAGCCATGTCGACTGTTTTCCATGTTGTTAATTAAAGGTCGCGGGGATGATATAAAAAGAGGGCGTTGCCTCTCATTTTTATAATAACACAACTTGCTCTCTTGGAGATATCTTTCAGCTCTTGTCTTGGTTTCTCTTGTCTTTGCTTTTTTGGAGTGGTATGGCCTTGGAGGACTATTTTTTGGCATGTGGTGCTATTTATCATTGGAAGAGTTTACAACTAGGGTTAGATTATGCTTCTTCATGAATTTGTAAGTCTTTCTCATCAAAACTTCTTGAATGAATGGTTGATCTTGCATGCATAGTTACATTGTTATTCTTTGCTTAATCTTTGAAACCCACAAAGACCAACAGGTTGTGGCTTCATGTCCCCATGATAAGAAACATAGCTATTTGATTGGAGAAGTTTTAGCCTAGCCATGGCTACACTAACTTCCTCTTATCTTAAGTTAGTTTTTGAACACAAAAGTGGAAGAAGCGTCCTAGGCCTAATTTAGTTTACTGGGGTTTGCTTCTAGGGTTTTGAAAAGCCTTGTATCTAAGCAACCTTTCAGCCCATAGATTTGTGTTTATGAAGCTAGCCCGTTTTCTTGAGGTCTTAAGGAAGAAGAGGAGCTTTAGGCCCTGGCTTTAGCTACACCTAAGTAAGCCTTTCTCTTCTTAGGGGTTTTGATTTGGTGGCCTTGCCATGTAGCACCATCAAACCCTAAAACCTCTTGTTCTTAAGTTCAGTCTTCCAAACCGGTAGTTCCTCCGTTTGACTCCATTGGCAAGGCGGTCTAGAAACTTGCCTTTGAGCTTGTTGGTGCTTAAACTCTCTTTCAAACTCTTTAAATTTAAAACCCTAACTAACCTAGCGTCTAACCCTGGCTAATTCTTGAACTAACTGGCAGTGACGTCTTTGCTTGTTTTAGACTTGTGTTTGGATGAAGAAGAGTTTAATTTGGTCATCTTGTCATGTATGCTTCAAGGTTTTCAGGATTTCTTCATTGGTTGGTTGGCTTAAGCGTCCACTTCTTGGCGCTAACCTAACCCTACAGCGAGGAAATAATATATGAGTACGTACTCCTTTTTTCTTTGCTAGACACGAAAACGTTTTGGCATTTGTCATCTATTTGATAATTCTTTGAGTAGTTGATTGCATCCGTAAGTTTCTTTGACAAAACGTTTTTCTCTTTGTCTCTCAAACTGATTTGTTTTTAGGGCTGACGTCACCTTTTAGCGAGTTTTGACGCAGCAACAATATATGTATGTGAGCAGATTTGCATTGTGACATGGAATTAATTGTGTGTACATTGAATACCCATTTCTCTTGTGTATTTATTGAAGAGTATATAAATCATTTGTCTTTGTTTAGCAATGATCAAATGCAATTATCGACGAAGTCAATGATAGCATTTATCATTGCTCATATATATGTTGAAGATAGTCATTAATGTTTGAAAGTACCTGTACTACTGACACATTTAGTTTCTTTGTCTAGTCATAAACGAGTGCCTGTCGGTGGAATCACCTTCTTTGACTATCTTATTCTTAGCGATATGAAATAAATGAAGAATCTACTTACATGATCCATTAGACCCTCGAGAAAACCCAGTTACATAGGAATGTCCTTGGACTAGCCATCCTAAATAGAAAAGAAGCTCCCCATGAGGTGGCAGTGGGTAGAAGCTCTATTCACCTTGATTTAGAGAAGCATGACTCAAACTAATAAACCCCTTCCACTACAAAGCATGCGATGCGGTGTTTGAGACCATTACAACTAATACCTCCCTAGCTAGGGAGTGTTGATATTATGGTAGTTCGCGGTGTTACCTCCACGTATGGCTTGATGAAATAGAATAATGGGGAAGAGAAAACCCTAATTAATTGGTTAATAACCACAGAGATAAAGTCGGCTCAAGGTAACTTGTATTAGATTCAACCCGGCTCAAGAGAATGACTTGTATTAGGTTATTAGCCTCCAAGAGAAGAAGTCGGCTAAAGGAAATATTATATACTAAAGAATTAGTACCCAGAATGAGAAGTCGGCCCAGGCAGTCTGCCAGAATTAGTATAAATACAGGAGGTCGGTCTTCATTATGGCCAATATTCTCAGAACTACAGAAGCAGCACTTGTGCACACTGCAGTTGGCCAGTCTGTGCGCAAGTTTGGAGAAGAGTTGTCGTTGCAGCTGCTGCAGCTAGCAGATTTCGGTTTTGGACTCTCTCTTGGTTATGGTTTGGACTCTCTGATCAGCTCTTGTTACTCTTGTTTGGTGCGTTATCCTTGGAGAGAGGTGCGTTATCTTGTTTGGCTATCTAGCCTAGGGTTTGCTTCCGGAATGATTCGTTGTCAAGGTTAAGGTGTTCGGGGGTGGCTTCGGCCTATGGTTGGGTGACAATAGTGATATTGTCTATGGTTAAACGAGCACATCCATCATATTCTAACAACAGGGTCATTGTTTTCCTTACCCATACCAAGGAAAACTTGTGGGTGATCATCGAAAAAACTAGTCAAAATCATCTAAACCCACAAACCTACTTAATGCTTCCTTCTGACCAAGCATGCAAATCAAGTCTTTGAGAGGGAACGGAATCTTGATCTTTGCTAGCTCACCCTCCAAAGAGAAATTCATAGGTTCATGATGGATCAAAGCAGTCACTAGTGGAATGTCCTTCTTTGTTCATGGTCCAATTGAAGCTTTACCTTTTCGTGCATATGTTTTGGTGATTTTATCTATCATACATGCGGCTTTTGAGTTGGCTTCCTCAACATGAGTTGGAGCCATCTAGCTTCCAGGAAATGTCATGCTCGTAGGTTGCATGTTGAGTGATTTGATGATTTGATTTGTACGAATGACGGATTTGATGGTTGAGTGATTGTATGGATTAATCTACGCTGGTGGTACGAAAATGTGGCGGCTACTATACGGACCAATCGACGCTTGCTCTTTTGCTCGCTTTGATACCAGATGTTGTAAAAATTATTTGCTCGATGGCATAATAAATATATATATTGAATAATTATTGAATGATGATTCTTTTACATTGAGATGGGTCGGTCATAAATATGGCGTGGGCACCTTATCGAGAAGTCGTGACCTTTAGTCATGACTTTTAATTGTTATATTAATTTACTAACTTTATCTTCTTATTATTTCTTTGCTTTTATTTATTTATTCTTTATCAAATTTATTATGCTATTATTATTTATTAGGACTATGTTTATAACAAGCTGAAGTGAGCAAAGGAGCATGAGAATGTTACTGTCAAGTCATCTTGTAAGAATGTCACATTTCCCCTTGGTTGGCCAAGGGTCAGGTAAACAATGGGCATAGCACAAAATAACATGTGCAATAACAAAATCCCCTCAGATATGCAACTAGTACATAGAATGTCCATGGGTGTCATCCTGCAAGGTGTCATGAACTGGTCCTTGGACACCTCATACAATAAATGATGTAACAAAGTTGATGCTACATGTAGAAAATTGTTGTTTGTTGGGCATTTTGACCAAACAAAAGCATATAGGCTTTTGGATCCTTGTACAAATTAACTTGTTGTGAGCATGGACATGAGAACTACTGAAAAATTGGATATGAATCAAGTTGAAGCTAGAAAATCAGCTACTCTGCAAGGAGCATAGGTGCAAGGTGTTGGGCAATCAACACGTGATGATGAGAAAGTTGCACAAGAGGCAGGACATGCTAAGAATACTTTTGGAGAAGTGATAAATTGTGTTGATCAGATGGTATAGAGGAGAAGAGCAATCTTGAAGATGTGAAGGTAGAAGAGCTTCCAAAATCTAGAAAAGAGGGAACAAGTGGAAGGTCGAAAATAGGATGTAAGCAAGGTGTACAACAAGGTTCTTGTATTTTGTTGTTAGTTGATTTGTCTGTTGTTTTAAACTCTTTTGAATCTCGGTTTGATGCAAAAGAAGAAGGTTAGTCTGAAGAAAGCACTCATTGCTCCTACAACGAAGCTAGACATATCCAAGACAATGCCATCCATGAGTCATGACAACACCATTTGGATAGTGGAGTTACAAGTTGAATGTAAGGAGTGGCATATGTAAAAATCAGCAACAAGAGGTGAACTTTGCAAGTAAGACTTAGTGTGTACCACTTTAGCTCTCCAAAGGTGGTCAAATGTAACTATGGCAACCTTCAATCTCCCTTCCAAGCTCTCACAAATGGCAGTCTTCAATCTCCCTTCCAAACTCTCATAAATTTGCTCCTCAAGAACTAGCAAGAAGCCCACTCAAAACCCTACTAAAGATGAGTGAAATGAGTGGAATGAGAAATAGAATGAGAGAAAAATGGAGTGAGTGAGTGTTTTAATCCATAAAAAACCCTAGTCATGCATTTTGGAACCTTTTGGAACCCTGACTTGGTTCCCAAATGCGAAAAAAAAAAATTGCCAAGTTCGCCTCATCACACGAGAGCGTTGAGGGAGTGATTTTTTTTCTCCCAAGAGCATTTTCGAATCACTCTGGGAGCACTTAGGGAGAGCTCCAAGAGCAACGCTCCCTAAACACTCCCTAAAATGGCAGGAAGCAAAAAAAAATTATAGGAAGCACGCTCCCAAAAAACACTCCCTCTGGGAATGTGCATTGGTAGCATAGCGTCGGGGGGGGAGTGCTCCCCGCAACATAGGTTAATCAAATAAGCTTCAAGCCTTAAAAGTAATAACAAATCAACCTTAGATGACAAAGCTCAATATTTCTTGACTTGGTCAAAGTGGACAATGGGCATGAAACATGCCTCCTTGTATTAGGTTGATCAAGATGTGAAAAGTCACCTATGATAGTTCTTTAAATCAACGTCGTGGGAAGTTAGTAGCTCAAAGTTGTTGATAAAAGAGACTTGTTTGTCACACTTGATAATGATCATACAAAGTGGTAAAGATCGCAAGCAATGATTGCAAACCTCCCAAGCCATGACAAGAAGGTGGGTGCCTAATAAGCATGGAGTTATGTTTGAGCCTAAGCTTCACCAACTCAAAATCAAAATCGTGATCAATGCAAGGAGAGCATTTATAACACTAAACAAAATACTTGCTACAGTAATTTTTTCGTCACGAGGGGCAAACCTACTATAAAAGATACCTATAAGGAACACTCTAAGTAGGTCAAGGCTTCAACCATGCGACAAGGGACTCTTAACGCTAAATAATCCAACTAAAGCAACCACCAAATATATCCCATATATATTAGGTACATTGGAAATCTCTAAGAAATATTGGAGTCTTGGACAATGCCAGACTATTCAATTTATACAATTGCATTACATAAAAATATGAGGATGATAGACTACCAATATGGAGAGCAAGGGGCAAGTGGATCATGCTATAGCCCATAGGTGAAGGAGTTGAAGAAGGGAAGAGCACTAGTGGTTGGAGGAAATAAAAAGAAGATATGGACAATAATTTACAATGGCAAGGGATCCAAACCTCTATCCCTTTCAAATAAAGCAACTCTTCAAGCCCAATGGGTTAGCTCAAATGGTTGGGTAATGGAAATTTCAAGCAAGAGGTGTCGGGTTCAAGTCCCTGTGTCAGTTGCCTCTACAATATTGTGTGGGCCTCGCTCGATGTCCCTATCAGGTTAGGCGCCAAAACCGTATCGAGATAGTTTACCCTAGGTACCATACTCAAAATGAGGGGAAGAGCCCGGTGAGTTTCCCCGAGAAGTATATTTCACAAAATAATTTAAGAAAAACAACAACAACAACAACAACAAATCTTGGTCTCTTGATTGGAAAAATAATGACAAAGGTACGACTAGAAAAATGAATTTATATAGCATTTGCAATTGTAATGCCATGATATGAATGATAGACAAGAAAGATGTTTTCATCAATCATTGCCTCATCTTCCTAAATAAAGACCGATGAGACTATAAATAATCCTTAATCTAATTCAAGGACAATTGTCCATATCATCACTCAAACAAGACACTAGAAAATCACTTAATTTAAGGATCTGATCTTACAATGTGGCCTGCTTCATCCAAGATCAATCTCCCTCAATGGTCCATTTGATTCCATATGACTAACATGTTATATTACTTTGGATACAATTAGTAGTGATTCTCCTCAAGGTGATGCTTCCATTGTCATCTACTACGTTCCTCCAACATCATCAAAACTTGACATGCATAAAGAGGAGGACCCACACTGGTAACAATGAATCAAAACAATTACAGTAAAATTTATATAGTCTGACAAGACAATTATTCACTAACTGCAGTAAATATAATACTGAAATTTATGCATGAGAAGCTATATGTGTGACAATAATTTCAATAGTTTCTGCAACTGTACATAGAGTACATGCAAAATAGTCATTTAAGTAGATGATTAAGTTCATCTAGCTAGGTCTAATTTTTATTCGTGGGTATGGTTTGAATAATTATCAGGCACCTGGCAGAATAAAGATTCTTTATTTCAGTGGAATGACTAGAAATGACTACAATGTGACTCCACAAAGATTTAGATATCATGCTATTCAGATTTTAATTGATGGTAGAACCATAAGATATAGGAATCCATGGGTGTACTTATCCAAAAACCAAAACTCTGAAAAATAGAATAATAATCCACAAACTAACCTAATACAAACCTAAACTAGATTAGGTTGCATACCTGATACAGAGCCAACACATCAAGCACCATTGTATATAATGTGAGTTCCTTGTCTTTGTAAACATCAAAATTAGAACATATATCCTTGGTACCCCATATCTGAGCCACAGTTATCAAATCGTCGTCGTTCATGTCTGAGTCATCACTATTCTGATCCATGTAAAATGCTACTGACCCCTCCGCTATATCCTTTCTTTCCTCTGCTTTCGTCCCACCGACAAAAATTTGAACCCCCTGATCAACTGAATCTGACTTTTGATTTTTCCTTTTTACCTTAAAGTCAGCTTCATCACACTCCAACGAAGAAGGGTTTTCCCTCTTCTTATTTTTTTGGGCGCTTTCAGTTAAGCCACTCTTTAAAGATGATAGCAATGACAGTAAAACTTGAGGATCAGGCAACAAACCCCTTATTTCATCCTGAATTTCCTGTTTCAGGGAAACCCATTTCTTTTTAAAAAGCTCAGACGAAACACTAGTATGGCTTAAGGTGTTTGCTTTGTAAGGGTCAAAATTACTTAAGGCTCTCAAAATATTTATACCAGATAACCCCTGAACTTCAACTATATGCCTGCTTGACAGGCATTCCAACAGGCTTTCTTTAGGCAGGTCAGCAGTGGGACCATTTTCAGGTACATTTTCCACTGCAGCAAGCACTGAATTTAACAAACATTCTAAAGAACTTAGTGCCTCGAGAAGTACACGTAGAGAGCCATGTTTTACAAGCATATTTGCATGCAAGAGGCCCCTATTAATGACCGCCCGAGTAAATGACCGAGGAAGTATGCACTTCAAACGACTTTGTAATACGTAACTATCCAGAGAAGGAGGATACGACCCTTTTGAAGCAAGCTTAGAAAATGCCGGCGAAACCTTGGTAGCACATATCAAATCAGATAAAAGAGAAACAGCTGCAAACCTGAAATCAATAAATAACAATACAAAAAGATTATTGTACACCTAATAGTCTTGCCAAATTTTTGCTCTTGCCATAAACAAATGAATTTAACATTGCACAGAGGCATTACAATGAATACTCACCAAGCAGATGATGTCCGGGGCTCAAGTGAGTATGGAAACTTGTTCAAATATGCAGAAGCCAGTAATGACCTATCAGTGAGAATTGCTAGTAGCAAATTTCTATGATTATCTACTTCAGCCGGCCTTAACCTCAGCAGGAGTCTCAGCAACCTTGCAGGGTTGCCTTTCTGTAAAGTTGCACTTGGCGTGGAAATGTCCCATTGTTGAGGAAATTCTGGGAGAAGCCCGTGACATGGATCAGTACAAAGCATCATGAGAGTATCATGCGCAATATCTGCTGCTCTTCCTAGAGAAGAATCTGCAGAAATCACACTCAATTGTTCGAGGGCTGCATCTCCAAAAACAGCACTGCGAAGCCCTGGAGGCATCATCGAATTCGCACTCAGCACCTTCTCTTGCATAATCATAAGAACATAAACAATGGTTTTCTCATCATCTTTACCGAGACCTCGCAGCACACTGGCATAGAGAGGCCGAATTTGAAGAACCCATCTCAAGAGACTCGGAGTACTGACTTCCAAAAATGACATTGCGAATTCGATAAAACCACGCCTATTGAAAGACACGGGCCTGTGATCCTCCCTGCTGCCTTTTTGCTTGCCTTTTCTCTGCACCTGCTCTCCTAGCTTAGGCAGAACCTTCAGCGTAAAATCAAAACCTGCAGCAACTTCCGATGCCAAAGCTTTCCCTCTCCGAACAATGGCAGCCATTAGCAACAACGCAGCATTCTGCCGCTTGCGGTCATGCGATGTAATCTGGGAATACACGTCTTTCATCTTAGTCCGAAATATTGTCCTCGCAAATTTATCCAATCTCAATCTCACGTACATTCCAAGCTTTAGTTCATCAGATTGCTTGTCACCGCTCGCTCTGTGAAGATCATCCGCAACATCTTTTCCGGCAGGGTGTTTTAAAATTTCAGTAACAAGGGAAAAAATGAGCACAACGCCCTCTGTCTCTACGCCTAGTTTCCAAGCCTCTAGAAGCTCAATACAGCCCGGAGACGCCTGTACATACTGTCTAAGGATTTGCACACCAAAGTCCCCCTTCAACATATGTCTGAAACCCTTCGTAGCCTGTAAACGGACTGTGAATTCTGTAGAAGTTAGACCCACTAGATTTTCCCTCAGTTTTTCATCAAGCTGCCTCATTTCCAACACGTGAGCGGTTTCGCCAGAGGGTTCGAGTTCTTCTCCATCTTTTACAGAGACATCCCCAAAAAAATATAAAAACAAGGGCACAATCAAAAATAGTTTTTTATCTGAATCGTGCAGAAGTCATCTATAGTTGCATGAATAAGAATTGAATTATAATTTCTTCCATGAAATCGCAGAATATAGATTTATTTAACTTATAGTTTCTTCCATTGAAATTCATCTGAGGAGTCATACAAAGCATACCTTGTTCAATGTCTGACTGTAAATCCTCACTCCAGTCGCCCTGTTGGTCATGTTCTCCATCGTCGTCTCCACTGTAATTACCATCTTCGTGGAGTTCCATATTGTCGTCCTCGTTCATCAAATCCTCGTCCTCTATAGCCATAGTTGAAGTATTACAGAGCTAAAACCCTGGATAAACCTACTGTGCAGGGGGGCGGATCTTAAAGGTGGGAAACTTTTAAAGTTCATAAATCAAATCAAAATGAAGGTATTTAATGGGGAGAGGGAAGGGATCTAATATTAAGAAGTAGAAAGTGGAAACATACCTCCCTGTTCTAGTTGTTTATAGGAACGGATAGTTGCTTGATACGGGGTATACTCAAATTTGTTGGTATTTGTTAAAATTGCTCTTGTTGTTTATTGTTATGGATAGTTGTTTGATATGGGTTATTAAAATTGTTGTTGTTTATTGTTATGGATAGTTGTTAGATATGGGTTATTAGTCCCCGTCTTAGGCATAGAGGGACTATAATGATCGATAAATCGTTGACCTGGCATTAGCTTGTGCGTTGACCAGAAATATTTTGCTATTGTCTATTGTTGGAACAAGGGAAGTGAAAATATCAATTTTTATATAATAAAAAGTATCATGTTTGTTAAGATCTGATTGGACAACGAATTGGAGGTCTTATTGTCGCCTTTGTTATTCCCAATGTAAAATATGTTTGCATTTCCAAAGTATTTGGTAGTATATGGTCTTTTTGAATCATAAATTTTGTTATGCATTCGTGGAACGTGGATTAATGCTAGCATTAGTTCGAATGTTTCCCCTTAGCATTTTATGTTGGGTTGAATACATTCTCCACGATATTGCTATGTCTGATTTATGTTTTATTGTTGTGTGCTTTGAGAGAACAATCCTACCACGCTGCATCTTTTCTTAAATGCTTGCACAGGCCTACGCCCTTCGATGGTCCTTACTGTCTTAACTATTTACCTAAGAGCTCTGCCAGTCTTAAATATTTATTGTACAGATGCCTTGCAATACAGTTTTGTTCATGCTCGGCATCCCTGCTCTTGTGCTCCATCCTTGTTCGTTGTTTCGTTCCATGATTTTGGTTCTTGTTTGATCTTCGTGATTGTTCACTAGTTTGTTGTTGGACCTGTTGTTGCGGTTTGCATTTTTTTGGGCGCCGAGGTCTTCTCATCCTTTGTTGATGAGTAAGTTTCCCTGTTCTTGGTATTTTCAATATTCTATTTCAGACCATTTTTGTCTGTGCTCTTAGTTATTGTTCCTGGAAACAATGCGTCTTCATATGGCGGATGTCGCGTCCATAGTTTTTCTGAAAATTGCAATGCAGAGGGCTTTACGAAAAGTAGTTGGGAGCTATCAGAAGATGGAACCATCGGGCGGGGTGTAGACGCAATGTATGCTTCTACTCTGTGGGCCAGAAAACTGTGTCTGCATGCTTTCTTTCTGCTGAGTCAAGTTATGGTTTTATTTTTTTGTGTTCTTTCTTATGTTTGGTTCGGTTTCCAGTGTCGGTCTGTTTTCTTCTCATCTGCTATGGGAACTAGGGGGATTCAAGTTGAGAAGAAGAAGGTTTAAAGATGCATGCGGGGATTGGTGCGCTATTTTGCTTTTCTTTTTTATTTTGCTAGTTTTTATTTTTTGCCTGTGCTTTTCTCTGTTTTGATAAAAACTGAAAGTGTCTAGCAAATAGCTTCAAAATGAGAGTTGAAAAGATGAAAGAGGTAATAGATGTTGAGTCGTATGAAAAAGATACACAGTCCATTGTACATGACATCATTGACGTGGTTTTGCATAGGAATGGCCTTTTTAGATTGGATGTATTCTCGTATACTGTTGGGGATTGTCTTTTCAATACATTCTAGGTTCTATTGCATTTTCGGTATTCGTCGACCGAGCTGCGCAATGGATTGATAGATTATTTCTTGGCCTATTTTAAAAATGACGATGTTGAGGCTTTGCAGTCCTATGAATACAAACTGGAATCTGATTTTCTTCAGCAATTGCATGGAATACATGATGTGGCTACGTATTTTTCAAAGATGCGGTTGTCTGCATCTCCAGTTCTGCCTGCACATCAGAGGGGACTTTGGGGAGATACATTTTGTATTTGGTGGCTGTCCAACTGGCTAAATATATCAATTGGCATATGGTCATTAACAAGAAAAACAAGATATCTACTATTCAACAAAACTGCATCTAACAATCCATATTGCATCTTGTTCCATGATGTCGATGCCCTTAGTGGCCATTATGAACCACTGTTGTACAGAAAAATTTCCATATGCAATATAGAAGGTCCTCATATCTACTTGTCTGTTATTTGCAAAGACCTTCAATCGCAATGGAAACAGATTTTGGATGGCATAGATTGCTATGGTTTACAACTGGCAATAAATATTATGTCTAGCTGTGGAGATAGTCTGTTTAATGCAATTTGTTGTTTGGTAGCAGCTGAGATCGATGTTCAGTCGCTACGTCTTTACACTATATAGTCCTTCTGCAATGGGATTATAGGCGGCAACGAACAGGCTTTTAGGTGCTTGCATCAGCACCTTTGCCCATATCTCATGGAAAATATGTCGGCAATTGGAAGTTGGCAGGAATACCTTGTGAACATGGCGCTTCCATATGAAGAAGGGAATATGGAGGGTTGCAGATTTTGTTTGCAATGGTTGTCTATGGTATTCAGGGTGAAGATCCAGGTTTGGTCGACCTCGCCAGCTGGCACTGTCCATTCCTGGGTTACCGATTCAAATTATGATCGAACAATTCACATCCTGACGTTGAAAACAGATACAACACATATCCATTATGAACCTTTGCTTGGAGATATCGGTAGTTCGGGGTTGAGTGTGCATGCCACCCAAACGACATCGAATCTGCATACGCGTGGAATGCTTTTTAGTCAAAACGAGAGTCCTCCCGGTTGCGATATGGGCAGACAGGACTTGAACAAAAAAAACATGCGTAGAATTCATTTCAGTTGTGATGAGGCCATAGAGGGCTTAAATAAAAAATGTAGAGTAAGTTATCACAATTTGAAAAAAAATTATTAATCAAATTCGTCCGACTTCTGATAAGCAAATAGAGGCCTTGAACAAAAAACATAAAATAGTTTCTGAGAAACTGGGTGAGAGTGAAATTCATCCCAATTGCCACCAGGTCATCCCACCCTTGGGCAAGAAACGTAGAGTAAGTTACCACAACTTGAAAAAGGTCATGCGCGAGAGAAAAAAATACATTGCTACAATTCTTTTTAGAGAGAAACTCACATATGACAATGTAAAGAAATTTGTTCATGCAAAACAGAATATAAACATGTGTGCTTGCATATCCCGGAATGGTCATGCAATTGTGGCAGTTCGTGGTGTACATGAAAAACAAGAAACAATTTCTACCCATACTTCCCTGTGAAAAAAAAAATGCAAGACAGACCTACATGAAACAAATGAAAGACACTCCTTCCATTTCATGTGCAATTTGTGAACAATTGAATTTTTCAAAAAACAGTAAGTCTTTCACGCCTGATTTGCAAGCAGAATACCTCCAGCTGACAGCCCACGATAAACCATTTTCCAGTGAGAAAGTTTGTCTTCCATGCAAACGATCGCTTGAAAATGGAAAACTGCCATAGTTTGCAACCCCTAACCTAATAAGATGTAACACACCACTAGAAGATGTAAATGCACTTACGGAACTTGAGGAGAGACTTGTCTCTCTGCGAATTGCATTTTCTCAAATTAGACCTTGGGGCTATAAGCGACCCCAGATGGGCTTAACAGGATCAATTATTAATGTGCATGTTCAGCTAGATGTTGTACAAAAAGTGTTGCCACAGTTCATTAATAATACAATTACAATCGTTGTGGCTCTGAAAAGACGCTTGCAATACAAAAATGTGTACCAGACAGGCAAAGTGTGTGTCCATGCTATTATGAAAGCATTAAAGGAATTATGTTCCAGCGGCCTGTACAAAGCAGAGAACATTTGTATAAATGCCAACCGGAACAGTGTTCTCACAGAAGAACATGGAAACTCTGCAGAGACTCTCGAAAATCATAGTGATTCTGATACAAGTGATGAATCAGAGACTGCAACACCTGCTGAAACATTGGTCCATGGATTCACTGATTCACAGTGCATTCGTGACTTGCAAGACAAAATTGTCGAAGTCGAACCTGGCGAGGGGCAGCATCCACTTGGAATATTCAAGGACAATTTTGTTAAGGAAATGAACTTTCCAATACTTTTCTACGGAGATCCACGTGGCACTGATATTACAGAATGATTCAGTTATCATAAAATAGTCTGATGGGAGCTACTAAATTCAAGCAATTACTTCTCCTGTCACTTAACAAATTTGTTTTTCAAAACAATGCGCATAATAATAGAGCAAGTTTTGTCCTGCATGTGGGTCTGAATAAGAAAAGGCCAGTTACAAGGAAGAAAGTTGTTGGCCAAGGATGTGAAGTACAAAGTAAACCTAGAAAAAAATCTGAAATCCGATATTGGATACATAGATTTCAAGAACATCCGCACCTCTCCTGACTATTTACAACAAAACAAAAAAAATAAAAATTGCAATGATCCGATAATTGGGGCCGCCAACATTTTTCATCACATTTACAAGTGCAGAGGATTGCTGGGATCGATTGGTGGCTACCGTTTCTGACCTGCATAGTAACAGGAAACGTAAAAAAAAAACCGATACACTGGAAAATAACGACATTGACTACCTCATAAGAAAAGACCCGGTGACATGTACTCGATACTATAGACATAGAATAAATGCTTTGAGACAATTGATATGCCATGATGAAACGTTTTTCGGAAAAATATCGGACTACTTTTTTGTGACTGAATTCCAGAATAGGGGAAATGAGCATGACCATGCACTATTGTGGATAGAGGGTGCATCGATCTATGGAGCTGATAAGAATTCAGAGATCGAACAATTTGTGGATAAATACATAACATGTAATACAAATCATTTGGAACCAGACCTTGCGAAAGTCCATAGACATTACCATACAAGAAGTTGTAGAAAACGAAAAAACTCGCATTGCAGATACAACTTTCTCGTTTCTCCAATGAGAGCTACAAGAATCATAGAGCCAGTTAGTTAAGAGGACAATGTTTTTGTTGAGATATCTAAATCCTTGTTCGCATTTCTAGAACAAGGAGGATTTGACGAAATGATGAGCTTTGATGCCTTCTTGACACAGGTAAATCTATTAGAAGAGGAGTACATCCAAGCCATACAAATAACGCTTAGGCAACCAACACTTTTCCTTAAACGAAAACTCTCCCATATTTGGAACAACAGTTTCTCCAAGGACATGCCAGTTATGTGGAAAGCAAATACAGATGCATAGTACGTGTTGAATGCATATGTTGCAGCATCCTACTGCACCTCGTATATGACGAAGATTGACAAATCTATGACATATGCATTCAAAAAAATACGCAAAGAACACGAAAGAAGTCATATTGATGCCATACAAATGATACGCACCCTTGGCAATACATTGCTTAATCTTCAACAAATGTTTGCTCATCAAGCAGTTCACATTGCCCTTTCTTTGCCCCTCACTTGTAGTTCGAGAAAATGTGTCTTCATAAACACATCTCCACTTGAAAAATGCACATTTATGCTTAAACCATCGGTTTTGCTGCAACAAGAACCTGACAATTCAGAGTACGTCATATGTCGCTCTATTATTGATTATTACATCCAACGTCCATCTCCTATTAGGCATATCTGCTTAGCAAAATTCGTATCGCATTACAAAAAAAATGGGACACCCATATCAAAAAGAAAAAAACCCTTTGTTATACGGTTTGTCAAATACAATAAGCATTGTGACTATGAAAACTATTGTAGAGAAAAATTGTTGTTGTACGTTCCGTTCCATGAAAACGAAGAGACATTAATATATAACTTCTCTACATGGGAGGCTCTGTATGTTGCCTTTGAGACTATAATGCATATCAATGAAGCTAGATTTACCTACAATGTTAATCCAACATGGGGCGATCTAGAAGTTGCACTTAATGACCTAGAAAAACCTGGCGATCATGATGAGACATTCAAAAACCCAAAAACAACTAGAACTCCTTCCGAGTCCTATGACTTACAAGCGGATTTTCCTCGTCCTCCAGCGGCTGAAAGTGAAAAACGTATCAACCTTGGTTTTCAAGTTACAAAACATCATTTCCTGATTGAAAATAATGAACACCACAGAATAAGACGTTTGTTGAATCACAAACAATAAACAATCGTAAAGGACATTGCCCTTAAAAAATGGTTGAACATGAACAGTCATGTGCACATGTTCCTTACAGGCGGAGCAAGAACAAACAAGACATTCACAACTAAAGCATTGTTCCAAATGCTTATAGGAATCTATGATTCAAATAATTGCGTTGATCTTATGAAACCAAAGGGCCTAATAGTTGCATACACAAGAAAATCTGCATACAATGCTGGTGGAACAACAGTCCACTCTACATTTTTAATGCCTTTTAACAAGTCACAGTTTCTTCCACTTAGCAAGGAAATGTTGGATACATTATCTAAGCTTTACGAGGAACTCCAACTTGTCTTTATAGATGAAGCATCTTTGATTGGCAGTCGGTTCTTGTATTCCACTGACAGCCAGCTAAGAAGCATAAAACATGTGCAAACCAAATACTTTGGAAACATTGACATGATCTTCTGTGGTGATCTTTACCAGACACAACCCATCCAAGATTCTTTGATATTTGAACAACCTATTGTTAACATGGAAACAGTGACCCATGATTTACGGAGAGACAATATTAAATGCTTTGAGTTGCATACTACAATGCGCCAGACAGATGAAACATTCATTGCAATTCTGAATAGAATGCGCACAAACAACCAAACATATGATGACTTGACCTATATCAATTTGAGGTGCTTACGGCCTGCACCAACAGATCCAACATTCCCTTACCTGTTCTACAGAAATAAGGATGTTGCAAAGCATAATAGCCACATGTTGTCGCTCATGCCTGGCGATGATATCATCATCAATTCGATTGACTTGGAAATAGACAACCATGGAAATGTCCCACGTCATGAACATTCAGTCACTTTACCTTTGCACTGAAATTAGAAATGCTAGTTGAAATATATGCCTGTAACTATGATTCACAGGATGGCTTAGTGAATGGTGCAAATGGAATACTAAAAGGCTATATGAAGACAAAAAAAGTAGATGTCCTTTGGATTAAGTTCCATGAACTGCATATAGGCAAGCGACAAGCAAGCAAGTTGTCTTATCTATATAATTCAAACACTGCAAGCGATTGAACTCCTATTTTGCGAATATCAAAGCCAGTATTGACATCAGCAAAGACAGGTCGACTGAAGATTCGCAAACAGTTTTTGATTAAACTTGCATGTGCACGTATAATCCACAGATCACAAGGACTATCACTTGATAATGTTGCATTTCAGCCTGCTGGAATTCAGATACATGGACTTGTATACATAGCATTGTCCCGTGTCAGAAGCATAGACTCCTTGTATTTACTAAGTTCTCTGACAAAAGATAACTTCAGAGTGAAACAAAATTTTTATATTGAGATGGAACGACTAAGGACCACCGCAAAATGGCAACTGCATTATGATTACCAATCCATACAAACAAATTCATTTGTATCAATTCTCTCGCTCAACACACGCAGCTTAAATGCACACATGGATGATATACTGAATGACTATGATTTAATGCAATCCGATATTCTGTGCTTGTGGAAACACACATGGCATTATGCATGCAGAACAAACAATTCCCAAATCACAATTGCATATCAAGTTACATTACACATGGGGTGATGATACTGATGAAAAAACATGTACCAATTTTGGACCACGTACATATCGAAGAAAAGAAGGATGAATTGGTGCATGCCAAATTTTTTTCCCATGGAACAAAAGTTGCAATACTAAATCTGTACGTTGTTCCCCATGTAGCATTCTCCAACATAGTAAATGTTATTTCCGATGCATTGGACCATTTCCATCTGAACGGATCCATTGTACTTGTAGGAGACTTCAATATTGACATGCTACAAAATACTGGCAGAACAAAAGAATTGCAAAACTACATGTGCAAATACAGTCTGCGGTTTCTTCTGAACAACACAGCCCATCTGCAAAACGCACTTATTGACCATGTCTGGTCCAATGTGGCCATTTCTCAATACAGTATGTTTGTCTTAGACACATATTGGTCTAATCACGATACAGTTGGTATTGCACTTTAATTATGACATATACATCAAACTTATTGCAAACTCATATTTCTATGTTTCAAAGCATATCCGTATCCCTGATTACTACACATAGCGTTCTAGTGAGCATACAAATGGTCTTCTACTCTAATTATAAAATATACATTGTGCAAAAAAAGAAAAAATAAGGTACATCCTCACAAAAACTATCTGTGACTCTATTCATCTTATTCATTTTTTTTTTGTATATATGTACATAGTAGTTGCCTTTTTCTTAACATCTGAGCTTATGTTCATATCCCTTTTGTTTTGTACTTTTGTTGATAGAAACAAAAAGGAAAACTAGAAGGCACAAAAAACTCCTACCCAGAGATGTACACGAATCAATGCAAAGGTGCATTCTTTTTATGCAAGCCATTATGCCGCACGTCCGCCATCCAGCGGAACTGCAATGTTGAGACAACCAACCCACAAGTCCATTTGTCAATATGTATATCACCCAACTATAATTGCTATTTGCAGGACACGGAACATTAGAGGCACAATGTGCAGCTCGCAAGTGCGTGATCCAAATAAGTGGCTAAGTATGGAATAAGGGATTTGTGCATCATAAGAAATTTGTAGGGCACCGAACAATAGAGACCCATTTCTAACCCCACCAACCCGACAACGCGTGATGCACAAACTGTACATGCTCTATAAATTCTCAGACACCCAGCAAGTTCGGTTGTCAATTTGTATATTGCGGAACTGTATGTGCTATTTGTAAAGCACGGAACAATAGAGGCCTATTTTTTTACCACTGTCATCCGAGAACCCGCAAGTATGGAATGCGATATCGGTACACGATCTACAAAATCTCATGTCCATACATTATAAAGGCACATATTTACTTTTGCCTCGTTTCTACACACACTGATCTGGTAATCACGGACTTGGTGTTGCACATGAATTATGAAATGTGTAGTGGGAGTCGGACGGAGCCCTTTGCTTTGCTTAGGCAATTTTGAACCCGCTAGTTCGAGAACCCAATTTCTATATGGTGGAAATTGACCCAATGTACAGCCCGCAAATATGTATTGCTCGTTTATGGGAGCCCACCAGCCCTGGAGTAGAATGTTGAGCCGGTCACCTCGCAAATCCGATTCTCAATTTATTATCATAAGATATTTGCAAGGCATCGAACAATAGAGGCCTTCTTTTGAACCCGCCCGCCCGAGAACCCGCGATCTCGAACCATGCACTTTCAGACTTGGCCATTCCTTCCTTGCTTGCTCTTCCCCGTGGCCGTTACCTTCGCACGTGTGCATGATAAAAAACATTATTTATATATGTGTGTGTGTGTGTGTGTATGTCTTCTTTCTAAATCTTTAATGCTAACAGGTCGTCGTGCAACTACCCTCTAAGTTGTCATTGATGCGTGCAAGGCTCGAGAAGTTTTGTCATTAATGCAATTTTTGCGAAGCATTTTCTTCTCCCTTCCCAGTTTTAATTTCAAATGCCATGGAATGCCATTCACACGCCACCAGCTTGCTTCCTTCACGAAACCTCCAATCGCTTCCCAATTTTAATTTCAAATACCATGCAATGCCATTCGCACGCCGCCAGCTTGGTTCGTTCACGAAACCTCCTATCCTTAAATATTGTTGTCCGTAACGCTCACCTTCGCACTTGTAAGTTTGCAATAACTACGCTTTACTTCTAACAGGTCACCATACAACACACATAGATATTGTCATTAATGAGGAGATTTTCCATTCGCACGCATTTAAGCAATGTTTGCGGGGGGTTATATTGTCCCCTCCATTTCTTCATTTCAAACATCGTCTGGAGCCAACCAACCATTTGATAAACTACTTCCAGCAGCTCCACAACAGTTTTGTAGAGATACAGTGAACATCTTCCTCAAGAGTTTCCCGAACGGAAAAAAAAATTGTAGGGGAGGCGGAGCAACCCGAAATTTACCGTCAAAACATGGATCTTGACGCTGATTTGGAAAGCATATTCTGCAACCTTGATCAACCCGCACACGCAATTTAGCATGCCTGCTCAATGGACATGGTTGGTACCGAATTTTTTTACGAAGATGAATCCTTCGTATTCCATAGTGTTGTTTTTTAAACCGAATCAAAAAAATTAATCATTGAAAAAAGAGATGTAAAAAATAAAAAAATAAAACATCGTTCAGAACTTGACCTTGCCAATATGCATGCATCAAAAATCTTTGAACTTCACAGGGCAATCGGAGATGATCTTCATGATTCTGTTGGAGTCATTGAAGCCGAAAATGCCAGACTAAAGAACCGGATTAAGGAATTAGAGGAAGCTTTGTTTCCTATGCCATTGCTTGGAAGTTCCTTGGAAATAGCCATGCTTGCGACTACGTGCATCCCTGCAACAAATCTAAAAGTGTCCTCCAGCTTCCTCGCATCCTGTAGACGATATGTCGAGAAAAATATCAACAAAAGAATAGAACCGATTGCCAAGGCCTGGGAAACATCACAGAATATGGATTCCCTGGGGAGCAGGGCACATAACTTGCTGCTACTTCTGTAGATGGATTTAAAGAATGAAGAAACTTTCTATGTGCACTCGGTCATCCCTTTCGCCTTTCATGTCAACAACATGCCAAAGATGAGAAGAAGACAACATGATCTCCCATCCAAAAAAAGGCTCACTCAATTAGAAGCATGCTGGAAACAGAAAGCGAAGAACGTGTACCTAATTGTGCAATCGTGTGAGCAAACAATATCAAAGAAAGAAACATTATTCACAAAGCTCACCAAAATAGACTTAGCAGGAAAGACAAACAACTTCCAAGACCCCAACTTAATCCTCAAGTCGCTGACATTAACCAAGCAAGATTTTGATCAACGAGTTGATAATTTGAAGGCCTTGTCTTTAGAAAAAATTTACAAAATTGTTGAATATGATGAAGAAGAGGTGGACAACTAGCTAGTCAGGTATTCACTATAGAATGGAGACATTCATGAAGGTCTCTGTAAACTTTCAATTGATCTAAGTGAATTAGAAAATGAAGTTTTCAAGATTCGAATCCGCAATGACATCAACGTCGCCCCCTTGAGAAGCTATATTGAAGAGAACTTGAAGTGGATCAACCACGAAATCCAACAGGCAAATGCATAAATCCTCTGTGTATCAATCCAGTTATTGAAGCGGGCTGCCCACAAAAACCATTAGGGAAAGGCATGACCAACCAAACACAAAAATTACTTATACGTACCATCCCTGTAAGTGGATAGTGATAGTCCTTTCTTTATCAATCCAGTTATTCCTTTTCTGAGTATAAATCTATAGACAAAAACTGATCTTCACATTTCTACTTTTCAGGTATTACATTCTAGCGTGTCCAACTTCTTTCCACACTCCTATTTCTTGTACATATTTTTGTTATGGTCCGTGGGAGCCCCAATCCCAGTCTATATGACAAACGCATTTACATTTCCAACGATATGTAACAAACTATTATTTTTTTCATATATTCCAAATAAAACTATTCTTTTGTCTCCTTATATAATTATGTCTTCCTGGATTTTTTATCTTC